>PVHY01001903.1:0-141559 GCA_004024945.1 Uropsilus gracilis | reverse complement strand
ATTTATTTATTTATTTATTTATTTATTTATTTATTTATTTATTTCTTTATTTATTTTACCGGGATTCACCCCCCCCACCCTCCCTGACCATTCCCCCTCTGTCCCGCCCCCCCACCCCGAGTTGTAACCATTTGGTGTCTGTCTTTATCTTTTTAACTTGTTTCTGCTAATGTGATTTCTTTTAGGTGTGTCCATCGTTTTTGTTTTTTTTTGTGTGTGTGTGTGTTTTCATTTTTTTAAATTTTTTTGTTTGATTTTCCCTATATCCGTCATGTGAGTTTTATTATGTAGGATTTACAAAGTAACTTGTGTGTAGAATGATGTATGCATTATTATCTTTATTGGGATAATTTATGTGTAAGTCATATTTGTTTAAAATGAATAACGATGCATTTTGCTATGTATTTTTATGAAAACAATCAAGTTACAAAACAATTTCATTACCCAGAAGTTTCCTTTCGCCCTTTTGTAGTCCATTTCTCCAAGTCCAAGGTAGCTACTGAAATGATTTAGTTACAGTAGATTAATTTGCACTTTCTAGATTTTTACATAAATAGAAACATATAGCATAAAAACTAATGGCTGACTTCTTTATCCAACATGATTTTGACACTTAAGTTGTTGTGTTTATCAGCAGTTTGTTCTTTTTATTGCTGAGTAATATTTTATGATATAGATATACTGCAGTGGATAGGAATATGCTGCATTGCTTATCCTTCAGCTGTTGTTGTATGTTTGATTTGTTTCTAGGTTTTCTTTTTGTGAATAATATCTGCTGTAAACATTTGCATATGTATTTTTTATTTGGGATATACATTTCTAATTCCCATGAGAATGCCTAGGAATGGAATTACTGACTCATGTGGTAGGTGTCTGTTTAATTTTTTAGAAACTTAGTTTTCCAAAATAAGTATCATTTTATAGTCTAACAGCATTGGATACCAACATGATATTGTCAGTTATTTAAGCTACAGACTTTCTAATGCGTGTGTTGTGGTACCTCATTGTGGTGACTTGTCCATTTTTTAAATAAAATCTTTTTGATATAGAAACTTATATAGTTGTGCATTGAGCAGTCTATATTCAAGTTAGAATCAATTTTCAATTCATTTGCTCCTGTTATTATAATTAGCTCAGACCCACTATTTGTTGTTTCTTTTGAAATAATTTTTTAATACTTCCCTCCTTGAAGTTTTTAAATGTAGAGAAAAATGCATATAACTATTTTCCAAGTCAACTGGAATGCCACATTTTTACTTATTAGTATGTTAAAAATAGTGCTTACTAAAAATACTGATTATTCTGCATCTGCATAGTTCTAGCATCTTCTGAAAGTTTGTGTAATATTATTAAACAGCAGTGCGTGAGCTTGAAGTAAGTCCTGCTCTGCAACTAAAATTCCTAATTGTTGCCTTATTAGCAATCACAGGACTAATGCAAAGTGCTGCTAATTAAGACTTTCTATTTTTCTTTGAGTGCCACCATGGCAGCAAATGGTATCTTAAACTGACAAGCTGTAAATTAAAACCTGCAGAATGCAAGACCTAGTCTAGGGAAAATGAAGTTATGTATAGGTGACTTGTTCCATTTGAATTAATCAAAGGGCTGCTGGTGTAGACCAGCTGTGTTCTCTGATGACAAAAACGAATCTTGACATTTTGGATAATGAAAATTCAGTTCAGCACCTCTTAGAGATATGTATGATAATATATTGTCAGTCAGGAGGAGAGAGAAGGGGAAGCGAAAGCTCTGTCTCATTAAAATAGACAATGTGACAAGTGGACATTGCTAGATCTCCAGTTTCTAGGGGAAAATGTCATGGGAAACTTCCATTTTTAAAAGAGGGTAGGAATACATGTTTTATGGGAGAAGGGTGAAAAGATTTGACTTTTGACGCATGACCTCCTGGTGGTTGTCTTTGTTCATAATTCCTAGTTTCATGGTTTATTTTACTGTGGTGTTGGGTGAGACGTGGACATCCTGAAAATGGCTCACTTTTTTCTTTGCTTGACAGTGTTAATTCAGTTATCTAGTTCATACCTTGTAAAGCCCGCTTATTATTTCCTCTGCTTGTGTTTTTTCTAGTTTAAGGGATTAGCTGCACTGTCTCTTCAAAGGCTATCCAATCAAGGAGGGGTTATTAAAACCAGGGCGATTTATGACTGAGAATTAATTAGAGAAGCATTTTCATGCAAAACATCCAATTTTTTGATTAGCAATGGAGCAGGGCCGCAATTAACACTCTAGGAAGCTTAAATTTCCAGCTTTTTGATTCTCAGGAAATGAGATTATCAAACCAGGGTCAGACACTTGACAGCAAAAGAGGGGTGGGGGAGTGTGAAATTATATGTAAAATTTTTTTTTTTAATTTTAATTCTGAGATTGCTGTTAAGGCAGTGGAAAATTCAAACAAGAGGAAGAACAAAAAAAAAATCTGAAAATGTGAGAATCTGAGATGCCTGATTTTTTAATGGCCTATTTGCTATGCAAAGTATCTGTTGTAAATGTTTGCTTGGAATATATTTCAGAAGCACAGCAATATTTTCTGCTACTGCATTATTACTTACTACTCAATCTTTCGCCAATACATTCCTTTTAGCTATTCAGTGGCTGAACAAATATTTAAAGTGTTTATATGCTTTGGAGAGAAGCCAAAATTTATTTCATTAGAAAGGACGCTTCTTTTCAAATGGTGGTGGTTTGCTATTTTTGGTGTCTACTTTTTTTGGTGTTTCTGATTATTTTAAATCACTTGAGATACAATGTAGTGAGTGATTTGTCTCAAGGCATAGGTTTCCACTTAATGATAAGCAAATTTTTGCCCAACGTTGGTGCCTGAGATGAGGAGTAAAGCAACCCTAGACCTTCTGTAAAACAAAGTGTATTCTGTCTTCAGCATAATTGGTGCTCCCTCAGGACATACAGCATAATGAACATGCATTTGTTCTGGAAAATATTTTTCACCGCTTGTCTCTTAATTTAGACATCTAATTTCAATTGAGAAATTGAGAAGCTATGTATCTTTGGTGTTAGCTCCCTCCGTCAGAGTAATTGTCTTCTTCTTCTTTATCCCTTAAGTTCTAAGAGTTCTACGTAAAGGAACCTGACCAGTAATTTTGAATCACCCAGCTTCCTTTTGGCTGGCCTGTACTTTGAGTGTCCACTGGTGCTCTGACTTTTGGAAACTGCCAATTATACTCTTTGTGGACTGCTCACTGCTGATGTGGGGCACCTAGCTGACATCCAGTATTGAGACGGAGCAGAGGAGAAGACCTCTTCTAGACCTGAGGTGGAGTTGGCGTGGGTTGAAGATTAATTAATAGACTTGTATGAATCTGACTACTTTTATGCACTTCCAGCCTGATTTCTCTATATAAAGGATAGGGACTTTTGCTAGAACCCTGAGGACCATCTTAAAAAAAAAAATGAAAAAATAAAAAGGATCATAAACATTTTCTGGACCATGTTAATAATGAGTGGAAAAAATCACATGGTTTCTGTATAATCAGTGATTTCTGTCATTGTATTTTTCTCCCTAAGGTGTCTCTGATTTAAGAACATGATTCATTCATCTAGTCTATACTTGCAATCCCACTATGGACTCAGCTTTATTTGTCAGTCTTGCTTAGTCCTCCTTCCTCTGTTAGTGAAGACTATCTGTCACTGGCTGGATGAAAATTGGCTGTAGTTTAATTGTGGGGGAAGAAGCAGGAATATCTGCTAATCAGACTGAAATGTTGATCTTTTCAGATTTGTAGTCATCAGCCTCAATGCTAATCTTCACACTTTGGGATATTGATTATTAAATGCTTTTCTTGGTGTTCAATAAATATTTGCTGGATGAATTTATAGTGTTATATATGTCCAGATATTTTCCTTTTTTGGAAAATGTCTCTACATTGCTAGGGAGCCTAAACAGATGAATTAGGGATATGTCTCCTCTGTTGTGTGCATATACTGGGCTGCATGTGTGTGCGTGTGCGCATGTGCATGGGCCACCTTCTGGGTGTATAGGACTGCAGTGCTGTATGCAGATTTGTGGAGAAGGGGCAAGAAGGTGCCTGATTTCCACTAGTAAAATGCTACTATTACATGTATAAACACATGTGGATACACACACATTCATAGGTACATATAAAATAATGGTTCCAAACTTTGAGTCTTAGCTATCAAAGACCAAGGTAATAGCACATAAAATATCCTTTTATAGTAAATGTGAACTGAATACTAAAGTTTTCAGGAAAAATATCCTATGTCTTTAATATGACAAATATAAAATATGAATGATTTTAAAGCCGGCAGAGAATATTGTTTAGTCTAACTAAGGGTATTCTAGGTTTTATTTTTCTCCTCCAGTGGTAGGTTTTTTTTAAAAAAACTATAGTTTGCTGTAATTCAGTCAATTAAGGAACTTGTTTTGCTTTAAGAGACTCACAATTGTAGTAACCTTATTAAGTTCTGGAATTCCCAGTGGTGGATGAGACTGTTCGCTGTTCTACTGGCAACTTTTCTTTTTTGGTTGGCTTTGTGCTCAATATACATAGCAGTGGGTGAGGAATTTGAAGAAATCTGTTAGAAATCTTTGCTACAATGAATGGAAAGAAAGCTTTTACTTTTAAGTATGATATAATGGTGTTTTAAAAGCAAATGACATATATTTATGTGATTATATATCTATCCATAGAAATTATTTATGAAATATCTAGATAGATATTTAATTATTGAAATTTTGACTGGGAAAATTACATTGTTATTGAGCGCCTGAAACTATTCTTTAATTTCATTTCACATGAAAATACTTGATTTGATAAGTATGTCCTATTCTAACAATAATACTGTATGAACAATGAAGCTCATTTTTTCATTGAACGATCTTGATCAATCTAAATTCAGGAACCAGATTTTTATGAGCTTACAGGTCACTGAGTAAAATGAAAGGCTGAAACCTGAGGGCTCAGAGAAATGGATTGGGAGATTTAGATCAAGGTTTGAAATCTCTGCATCCTCTATGAGGTAGACAGACACCCTAGACTTACTGAGCTTTTATGTTAGGGATAGAAAGAAAGAAAAGTTCAAATTAAGCCTTGGTTGGAGATAATTAATAGTTCATGAGACTTGAAGAAGCCTTGAATAGAGAGGGTGGCCAAGTGGGCAACCAAGCTTTGTATGTATAAAAAGCCTCTACACTAGTTTTTAAAACTCACTCAATGAGTTCTTTAAAAGAGGTGGTAGTGATTCCCAGTGACCTTATTCAAGTGTTTACTTTTGCTTTGTGTCCTTTCATCTGCTTTGATAGGTATAATTTTGTGAGACCAGTGTATCAGAAACATGGAGTTATTTTAATGGTATAACAGTCCTAAGTTAGAGTTGTACAGCTTTGCAATCACTATGACAATTATCAGAGAAAAACAGGCTTTGAGTCAGTAATGACTCCATGTCTTCAGTGGGAATATATTGTGTTGATGACATGAAATGAACCAGAACCATGAAAATTTCTCTAGTGTAAGGTCAAGAATTTTTCTCCTTTATATAAACCTTCTATGAGACTCAGGTCTCGTAGAACCTCCAAATGTCCTAGGAGGAGCCCAAGCTCACTGTGACTCTTGTATGAATTTAGTACCATTGCAGATCACATTAGCGTTTTCAGATTCCTCTCTAATTGCTTGATAGCATAATAACAAAAGCTTGATAGTATAATAATGAAAGCTTGATGTTCTGTAGCTGAATTCCCTTTAATAATGTAAAAAATGTTATAAATGATTAGTAGCTTGGATGACTTCCCATATTCCTCTCTGGGAGTCTTAATTGCTGTGATTTTGTGGTTGTGTTCAACTTAATTGCCATTAACCACCGCTGAGGTCCCTTGCTTACTCACTGCGCAGCCATTGTCCACCAGCAGCATTGAGTACAGGATGAGTGAGCAGTCTTTATGTTCGGTGGACAAATTTATACTTTCCAATGGCCTTTCTCATCTAGACTTTCTATAAAATGGGAGACGTGCTGAAGAAAGATTTTCAAAAATATTTTCTCCATAGCAGATGGCTTATTTGGTAATTGTATTATAATGTGTGGCAATTGGATGACAGGTTGTATCTCAGAATATCTAAATGGATTAGGGAGAATAATTTCTTGATATTGATGTATGATTGATTTAAGGGGAAGGTAAATTGCTATGGCAGTTGTCTGAGTAAATATATTCATGAATGTGGGTGAATTTGGATGAATTTCAGTGATAACCAATCCCCTCAAAAACATCATCATCTCCTGTGGGATCAGGAAGAACCCAGTGGACTTAAAACTTTATTTTCCTGAACATTTAGTACATTTAAAAAATATATCAAACATTTTTTAAAAATTGACCAGCTAAAAATCCTAGGACATCCATTAACATTTCAGCCAGGTAGGTTCATTTATTCATTTTTTGCTTTGTATGTTGTGATTCAGTTGAGTTGTTCTTTGCTTTCAAATGTTTTGAGTTTTTGGATTGTGTATATGAAATTTTTATTCACATTTGGTGTAATTTTAAAAATTTCGAGGACAACTCTTTAAGCTCTCCCTTGTGTTCTTCTGCCCATACTATCTGCTATAAAGAATTTAGTGCACATCTTCTAGCTCCTGTTCTAAGCATTTATATGTGTATTACATGTTCATGTTTCCATGTTTTCTAAAATTTACAATTTCAGAAATGTTGCACTGAATGCTTTTATGAACACTACAAGTCCTCCTATAAAATAGGTATCTACAAGAGGAATTTTTGGGTAAATGGATAAACTCGTTCAAAATTTGATAGGCAACCAAATTTTATTCCAAAACATTTTACGAATTTATACTTCTGCAAAACCCTTTGACTGTCCTTTACATCCTTTATATCATTTGATATCAAATTTTTAAGTGTGATTGTCACATATAGCTAAGATATGACATTATATATACCTGAATACTAGTCAGGTGTAGCATTTTTTTTTTTCAATTTATCGACTCCTGTTGCTTTTTCACTCAAGGAAATCTAGAATCATTAAATCCTTAATATTCTTCATTCAATTGGCTGTTTGTCCTTTGTGCTTCTCTTTGGATGACTTTTAGATACTCTCCATGTGATCAACTTTCAAAAAGTACATTTTTCTATTGTCCTTTGCTGTATAGGTGACCACTGAAGTAGCATTGGAATAGGATAGAACTTCTGAGAAAAATGCCTTAAGTCCTGATTCAGCTGGGGCGGGGGGTAGCCTTGGTAATCCTTCTCCCTCTGCCTGGAATTTGGATGTGATGGTTGAAGTTTCAAGAGCTCTCCTGGACTGTGAGACCCTCTTGAGATTGAAAGCTAAGCGTCTTGGTGGTAGAACAGGAAGTCTTCAGCCTCTGAGGGACATAGATTTAGCATCCTAGCCCTGGACTGCCCCAACCTTCAGATTGGAGAGAGAAATAAACCTCTGTCTTGTTTTGGCAATTTTTGTACGATGGCATTTTCTCTCTTAGTAAACAAGGGGGTGTAGCCTTGTGAAAATATTTTTCTTGCTTTAAAATTTTCTTACATTTTTTTTTTTAACTGAGGTCATGTTGGTTTCCAATTCTGTATATTTCAATACAGGTTCACAGCTTTTCAAGTGTCTATTGCTATACCACCCACACATCTAGTACTAAAAAGCCTGTACCACATCCATTGAATCCCATTTCACTCTTTGAGGACACTCTCCCCTCTTATAACTTTTGTTTCACAGTTGAATTTATTTTGGTTTGGTAATACCCGTTCTTTTGTTTGTGAGAAGCATGTATCTTTAAAGTCTGTGAGATCTTTTCACCTCCAACCTACATGTTCATTTATAATTACTTCACATGTATGACTGGGTCTCTCCCATCGTAAATGTTTTCTTCGTTTATCATTTCCCTCTTTGTGAAGTAGCATGTTTTGGAGTCAGATATACCTGCGTTATTTTTCATGACTTGAATGAGGTATAATTATAATCACACAAGACTCACCCATTTGCAGTGTATTATTCTTAGTGAATGTTAGTGATTTTTAGTGCATTTACAGAGTTGTGCAAAGCTGACCACAGTCCAGATTTTCATGGTTGCCTAATTGCTCATTTCTTAAAGATAAGATTTCCTTATTTCTGAAAGATAATCTCACAGTCTTCATGGAGTTTTTGGGAGAATTACATGAAATTCTGTAGGAGATCATTATTCAGAAATGTAAACACTGAAGGCATACAAGCAATAGAACTGTTTTAAAAGCATACATTAAAACAGATCACATTGGTGTAGTGATTTCCAGTAATGCACTGTGGGTGGTAATAACAGGACCTAAATGACTGAAAATGACTAACGTTGCCACGATAGTTTGTTCATTTGGTAATGGATGGGGTAGTAGGATCACAGCAGAATTGTAGTTGACTGTATGTAACTCCTGATAATGCACAGGGCGTGACATTTTTAGTGTTTATATGGTTTGGAAGGCAAGGACTATCTTACTACTGCAAACTGCTGTGTGCAAATACATATTTTAATTAGAAAGTTAGAAATGATAAAGTATCTAAAACTTTTAGCCCTCTATGCAATGTTATTTTTATCTTTAAAAGCTTTTGTCCATTATATAGCAAACACCATATAAGCTATTTCATATATTTTTCATCTTGAATAGAGTGTTTTAAACATCATGGAACTTTTTATTCACCCCTTTCTGTCATCATTAGGAGCTTGAAACAGTGTACTGTGCTAAGGTAGGTTTGTTTGTCCTTGATTCAGATCATAACATATATCCTGTGTCTCTGTATTTCTCAGTCTGCTTTTTAATTTAATTTTCATTTCTTTCTTTACTTATTGCCAAGCATTGACGTCCTCCTAATAATCTGTTCTTCTCTCCTTGGGACATAGAAACTGAACCTGAGAATGTATTGCTTTGTGTAAAGTAAAAGTAAATCTAACTGAGGTGAATAGTGAGACTCCTAGAACTTATACCATCTGTTTTGTCCCTAAAGAGGTCTTTTTGGGTTTACTTTCAATTCTTGATAATTATCTGGATTCATGAAATGACTGGATATGTGAGCTCTGTCTGCTTTCCAAATTGCTGGACAGTAATTGGATAGAGGACAGAATTGGTGGTGCCACTGAATGGTGTGTTATTTTTAGCATATTTGTGGCAGACTCAGGGTCCCATCCCATGCTTGTTCATGTATGACTATAATATAAAAGCTAATGTTTATTGAATGTTGTAGCTAAATATCGTTCTAAGTGATTAACATGGATTAATGGCATGGTGAATTTTTGTGACTATTATTCAATTCAGTTTAATTAATTTAGTTCAACTCATTGGCACATCCTTATATTTGCAATAGCTACCTCTGTTTTCCCCTCCATGTAATTTCTGATAAATGCAATTCTGAATTGAATGATGGAGAAAATTTGACAAAGTAATGTTTCTCTAATGCATTGAAGAGTCCCTTCCCTTAAATTAAGGTGAAAAACTACCTACTTTGGGCGTAGAGAGTATTCATGGAGGCAGTTGGAAATCAAAATTCATAAAAGAAAAACAAAAATGTGTAACGAAGAATAGGTTAAGATTTTTGAGTTGATTCATTAGCCATGAAACTCTGAGGGTTAGACTTTGAGATCTTGGGACCTATAAACCATAATGAGACAATCTGTGGTTCACAGGAGAATGTGGATTATTTTTACATGTGATTTTAGCCTAAAGGTGGATCTGATATTTTATGTTGAATATACTGTGATAAATCATATTCTCTGCCTATCAGAAATTTTTTCTCTGATGTATTGGAATAAAAATATTCTCAATCTTTTGTTGTTATCCCTACTATTGTTTTTTTTTTTTTTAACTAATAGCTCACATTGATAAACCAATTGTTGCATCCTTATTATATGAACATCAAAAGAATAAACATTTTAGAGCCTGTGTATATATATATATTTTTTTTTTGGGGGGGGGGTTAAAATCTCTAAAAGATTTCTTAGCTGACTAGGTGCTCATTGTTTTTTGATATGACTATGTCATTACTGGAGTGGGATACAGAATTGAACTTTTTTTTTTTTTTTTTGCAACCAGTTGATGTTGATGTTCAATACAGACTATTACAGAACCTCAGACTCATACTCTCCCTAGGTGGGCTACAAAATCTTCACATCTTCTGAGAACAGAGGCCATTTCATCATTATCACAGGATACTGAGTTTTCTATTGGTACTTGTTTTTCATCAAATTGAGTTTTTACAGTAGCAAATATTGATGCTGCTGTAGCTAGTTTCTAAAGAATCTTACCAATAGCATAACTTTTACAATTTATAATCATCAAAATAATGAAGAGATTCTATTGACAAGCTTTATTGTCAGTAGCTGTGGTTTCATCAATCTGAATAGAAAATTTGTCTTTGATATTAATTGACATCAATACATCTTTGAATTGAATCTTTGTTCAATGGCAGTGCTTTTGAATACTGGAAGGATTTTGAACATCATTATTGAAATTACAGTTGAATGTGGTTTTCATGACAATCTCAGCAACTATATGAACAATAGAAGATTTGGAGAGCTTTTTTCCTGTTATGTTTCCTTTTTTTTATATTTTAAAACCACAGCTTTATTGAGGTATAATTCACTGGCCATACAATTTACCCACTTAATGTCTTTAGTTTGGTCATTAGAATGATTACAAAGTTGTACCGCCATCGCCACAATCAATTTTAGAACATTTTAATCATCCCCCAGAGGAATCTTTTACCCATTAATACTCTTTCCCCAATTCTCTTCTCTCCCCTAGTTGTAGGCAAGCACTAATCTGCTCTCTTTCCTTATAAATTTTCTTTCTCAGGTCAATTTTATGTAAATGGAATCATACAATTTGTGGTAGTCTGTGACTGGCTTCTTTTACTTAGTTTTTTAACCTCCTCTATATTTTATCATTGTATTAAACTCTTATTAATCTGTATTGATCTATAAATCTATATTAATCTGCCATTGCTTTTCATTAGTATTCCATTGTATGAAAGTTTTATTTCTCTACTCATCTGTAGATGGATATTTAGAATGTGTCCTCATTTGCTCTGTCATGAATAGGAGTGTTCTGGGCGTTCCTGTACAAGACTTTCAGTGGACATATGCTTCATTTTGCTCACATGTTATACCTAAGAGTGGAATGGTTGGGTGATAGAGTAACTCCATTCCTTTTCAAACCAGCTGCTCTCCTTTTATTCCTTTAGATAATTAGAAACATAGTAGAAAACTTCCATTTATTTCTGCTTCAGGTCATCAACTGTGTTATGGAGTTCAGCTGGAATGGTTAGGGCCCTTATATTGCCCCTGAGCCTTTAAGAGTTTAATGGGACCTTTTTCGTATGATGGCAAACCAATGCTTGCTTATATTCACTAATTCTAACTAGATTCAGAGGGTCAGAAGTAAAATATTGTAAAGTCACAGTGGAAAGAGATGATGAGCATTAAGGGCTGGGAAGAATTCTTCCTATTTTTTAGAAGTCTATAGAAATGATTCTAAAGAAATTGTGTTTTTTCTTACCCTCCTATTTCTCATTCTCCTAAGATAATGTTAGGACTTTAGCCTAAGGAACTAATATGAAATATATAAACAAAACCACATATATTCCTTATAATCAAAAAGACTTGAAAATAGAGACTTGAGCAAATATTAATCTACCCATACTCATGCAGTATTATTCACATTAGCCAAAAGGTGGAAGCAGCCAAGTGTTGATGAATGAATGCATAAAGTGAATGTGCCATGTGCATACCAAGAAATGGTATTCAGCCATAAAAAGTTCTGAAAACTGCAACAATATAGATGCATCTAAATGGCATCTGCTAAAAGGAATAAGCAAGTTAGGAAAAATACTGTATGAGGTACCTAGAATAGTCATATTTAAAGAGACAAAAGAATGGTATTGCCAAGGATGGGGTGGGGAGAGGGGAGGGAGGGAAGGGTAGGAGTAATAAAGAAATGTTGTTTAGTGGGGACAGAGTTTCAGCTGAGGAAGATGAAAAAGGTTCTAGAGGTGGATGATGATGATATGTGGATGCACTCAATCCCTCTGAACTTTATACTTAAAATTAGCAATTAAAAACAGCAAGTTTCATCTTCTACCACAATGAATAAAGTACATTTACTACATCAATAAAATATTGGCAGTTATCTAAATGCAATAGAGTTTGTGGGTATGTAAATATTTTATCTGATTTTTAGAAAGTATTACACATGCATTTAAGTGTTTGAATATTTATTAGTAATGAAAATCAAGAATAAAATTATATATTCAATACAACATCGAATGTGTAAATAAACTACGTTAAAACAGCTAGATGTATTTTTAAATTCTGACAAAATGTTTGAAAAGTTATCAGAGAAAATGATGAAAAGAAGCCAAGCCAGAGAGAAATTTATATAGAATTCATCATAGAAAATAAACAAATCTGACAGAAGTTGACTCAAACCCAAATGACAGTTCAAAATAGTGTAGAGAAGTTGGGCATTTATAGGAAGCCAGCCTTTTCAAATGAAGTTCTCATTGTAAAGTAGTCCTCTAGAGCCATGAAAATGAATAGATGATTCCCAGAGTCCTTAAGAGTTTACTGTGGACGGTAATTTAGTGTGAAATGGTGTAGTTGATAAATGGTGCTAGAATAATGTGGGGGAAAATACTGTCTAATTAATGTCAAATTATCTGACACAATTAATTGCAGATGGTTAAAAGTAAATCCATTACAGATGGTTAAAAAAAAAAAAACAACTCAAAATATAAAAGCTGGAATATAAAAGAAAATTCTTTAAATGTTTGAATATACAAAGTAATGGAAGAACTTAGAGATAAGTGTGATTTAATATTGCTATATAAAAATGTTAAACCTTTTTATAACCCAAATTAATAGAGAAACTATGGAATAATATTGCAGCAAAGAGTACAGAAAGACTAATTCTTTCCAGATAGAAACCACTTTTGGATGTACCATAAGACCTACATCTGTCTGTTAATGTATTTACCACATTGCCTTTTACATCTGTCACTCAGTGGGGGGGGGGTCCCTCTTTTAGTTTCATTCCAATGTGAGCAGAAATTTTAGCCCATAGAAGGTATTCAGGAGTGTCTGAATATGAAAGAATTGGACTTAGAGGTTCTACTTTCATTAGGACTTGCCTTTGGCAACTGGTGAAACTAATGTGAGAGTTCTCAGATTGTGGGAATGATGACCTAATCAAGATGATTAAAAGGGGAAGCATCTTCTCCAATCCAAAAGTGACTGATTGTCAAAGTCATGTTATAAGTGCAAATAAAATGAATTATTAGTTTATAAAAATTATGGAAAATATCTGTGGCTTTTGCTTTTTTTTCCTCCCTTCACTTCCTGAAGTCCTACTTTCATTCCCCAGTCTTCATTCTCCTTTCTTGTTATCTCTTCATCTCTTTTTCTTTCTCTGTTCCTCTTTTCCCCCTATCTCACCCTCCCTCTCCACTACACACTCAGCAAGAAGGTGATATTTTTGAGTTTCAGTTATGCCTTTCCCACCTAAGTCATAAAAATCAATGAAGAATGTGTTTCTCAATAGTTCTGCTATGATGGGAGATAAGCTGGAAATGCAAGATGATTACTGTTGGTGATGGCATATAAAATAAATAAGAGGGTGTTCATGGAATGCTGACCCTCCAGGGTGTATGTGTACAACATGATCTGGATGGTAAACTGAGCCAATTTAATATTTGCTCTTGGAAATGACAGTGCTTTGTAAGCATGTGGAATGATACTGTGTGATTCAGGCTGTAACTTTTATCCTCTGGGATATTTTTACTATTTTAATGTTATTCTTCTTGAGCTATTTTATGCTTTGGGAAACATTACTTGAACATAAGAAGTCCTTAGAAATTGGGTGATTTTCGCTTTACTTTGTCCTTCAGGATGGTTGTAATTAAGATTTTATGATTGGAAATCAATCTGCCATCGCAGGTAAAAGAAAAGCTTTCCCTCCTGATTTTCTCATTGAACGTGGTTTTTGTCACTTCTGTTTAAAATGCTTTTTCTTAAAACAATACATCTTCTTTATTAGTATAGTTTTTGAAATTTGTGCTGCCCCAATGCATGTTAATAATAATGGGAAAAATGAAAGATAAGCTAGAGTTTTACCCCCAGAACAAAATATACTGTGTTTATTGTTTATGATTTGTCCCACTTCTGCCTCCTATGTATTTGTAACTTTAACAACATGATGATGGTGTGGATTCAACTTTCCTTAAAAATGGTCTTACAGTTTATTTTCCGACTTTGTTCATCATATCAAAATCAGCAAAGGTACTTCATCAAAACTAATGTTTGAGCTTGTCACTGATTTTAGTAAAACGTAAGAAGTGAAAGTAGGGTTCATTACCAACCTTTACTAACATTGTGCCTCAATTTTTCAAATAGTCAAGCTAGTAGAGCTCTTCCAGAGCACATACAACCCAAGATCCTCCTCCTCCAACAACAGGTGTGTACCATTATTATCTTTTTTCTGAGTTTTGTGCCTTTAATGTGTTTTGAGTCTCTGTGAGGTGCATAATATGTGTGATTTGTTTGCATTTTAACCATAACTTGGTAGTGATTTTTCTCCATTATGGACTTTACACATAATGAATTTTAGGAAATACACAACAGTTTCTTCTGCTTGTAGATAAAGACAGTAATATGATGGAGTGATCAAATACAAATGCTTCTTTAATTTATTTTACCAAGACATTTATCCATGTTTTATTTATAAGGCAATTGAAGTCATTCATTTTGTATGGAACTTTTTCTCTTCTGAATTACAAATGATATATTATCATATATGCTGCTTTGGAGGAGGGAGTGATGAAAGCCATACTTGAAAATAAAAGTTTAATATTTGGGGCTCATTGGGCACAATTATAGCAATACTTTCTTTGTTTTCAACTGAATCATAATTATGTGTGCAGCTTTTTAGAACACTGAAATGGCATATTGCACAGGGTAGTGTGAAAAATAGAGGGCTTTTTGTTCCAAGTGGAAAAGGTGTTTCTTTTCAGCTGCAGGACTTTTCAAATGCACAGAATCTTTCTCCAAAATATCTCTTTTGTAAGATCTTTGCATACACATGATTTTAAGTTGTTTCATTTTATGGGTGACTTGAATGCAGTAAGAATCTGTCTACCCAAGGAGCTAAGATATGGCCATATGGAAGCTCTGGCCAACTGGTTTGGTTTTAGCTCATTTCAGAAGCTATCTCATTTGAAAGGCATGTAAAACATTTCACTCCTGAAGCAAGTCAAGTTTGCCTGCTAGTATTTTAACTCTTCATTTTGTGTTTTCTCTTGCCTGATGCCAGAAAGAAGTATATCTATAGCTTCATCTTCGTAATAATTATTATTTACACTCAGTTAAAATTCTAGCAGATAACTATAATATTCTACAGCTTCTTATGTACTGATTGCTTGATTCTACCCACTTCTTGGGTGGTTTAGAAGAAATGAACATACTGAAAAGAAAAATATTGAATTTAGATGTTTATAGTATGAAGAGTAGATGTTTAGGTAGCTAGTGCATACTATCTCTATTAAACCAGAGTTGACATATAGATTTGTGAGGGGTTAAATATACAAATGCTCCTACCCCCTGGAAGGCCTGGGTTCAGGAGAGTCTCTCCCCCCCCCCCCCACCCACCAACATGTCCTTGCTGTGGCTTAGGTCACTTAGGTGTTGGGGTAAGGGGAGCCTTGCTCTTCCACCGGGTGTCTGGGGGCCTCAAGCTGTGTGGGTGTTGGGTCCTGTCCCTTGATGTCCAGGGTGGTGGTGAGCACCTCTGCTGGGCTGTGGATTGAAGGGGTGTTCCCTCTCTTGTTTACTCCCACTTCTGTCAGACCTTGTTCAGAATGAGAAAAACAATAATCTAGCTGCAGGCAGACAGGAGAGGAGAAGAATAGACAAAGGCCCTGGACACATTCATCATCTGGGATGGACCCAAACAGAACATGGTTGGAACCACAAGAGACAAGACTGTGAGGCTAACTGTAGAGACGTTACAGAGTTACACCTACAATGTTTTAGGGGACTGGGGAACCAAATCCCTGATTCAGAGATGCATTTGGCACAAGTCAAGCACCCTCCTTTTCCAGTGGGCGAGAAAAGCCACAGAGATGGGGCTGTAGCCCTATGAAAAAAGTGCAAACCACAAGAGAGAAGAGGAGCTGGACCAACCAACCACCTGCTGGAGTCTGTATCCAGCCAGGGAACTTCTCTATTGCCACTGTCTTGGTATAGGAGGCCCAACCCCAGCACCCTGGGACAGACATTAGAACAGAGGAGATAGCCAGCATAAATGAGGAGACATGTAGCCCAGCGATCATACAGGACTGGAGAAAAGGAGACAATCTCCACCATAGGAAAGGCAACAACAAAGGAGCCTGGAAAGCAAGACCACCCACCTGACCTACTCAGGTCAGGTTCCTGACTTGCTCAGACTGGTTACCTGCCACAAAGTTACCCCTGGAAATGTAGGCAGCATGGGCTGCCCTGTCCCAGGAGTACAGGTCCTCGCCCAGGAAAAGAACTTTGCACCAGAAAGGGAAGAGACCAGAGAGGCCAAGCATCGACCAACAACTTGCAGGGAAAGGTGAGTTGGAGCAGCTGGAGGGGAGATGAGGGTGGGGGGAGAGGGTGGCCCATACATAAGCAGATCAACAAGTATACAAATATGACTGAGGTTGTGTAAAGAAAATAATAAAAACAAAAAAGTAAATGCTTAGTGACTTCCTATAAATTAGCTTGGGTAGATGCTTGCAATACCGAGGTCATATTTCTCCAAATGCTGGTCTCAGATATCTTCAGTCTTGGTCTAAGGTTCTTTAGTGATGAGTTTTTTTATTATCTCATTGAGAGTCCTGACTTATTTAAGGAATATCTTGGTACAGAGATTGGACTAACAAAATATAGCTGAGAACGACAAAGATGTTGGTTTATGAGTGTTTTACCCACCAGTCTATCTAGAATTCAGAAAGGTATTCTATAGAGGGTGCTTGAATTCCTTTTTGTACCAATAAGGAATTTTTTGCCTATTCTATCTTTTCAGTGTGCTGTGTAGCCCTTTAAATTGTCTCCCACAGGTTAGTTTTGAATTAGGACTTTGATCCCGTATGGCCTCTGTGGTTCTTGGATTGCTTCAGAGTATCCCTTCAGGAGTACCTTAAGTAGTGTTTTTTGAACTGAGGAAAATGTGACTCCTGATGAGATATTTGCTGAATTATCACTGAGATGCTTATTCCTCTCCCCAAACAGTCACTGTGGTGAGGTTAATATTTCCAAGGTCAAACTGATGGTTGGAAATTATTCCTTTTGAGACCAACCATCTCAGACTTTTTAAAGGTTTTTATTACAGTTTCCAAGTGAGGATAATAGGCTGGTATTACTTCCTAACTTGTTTGCAGATTTCAGAAGAGAGCAGGTGGGTATGTTTTTCTTGGAAAATTCTTTTTCATGATGGACTTGATGCTAGATTTTCTGGAACTGTTTGGCAGCCTTAATTTTCCCACACTGCATCCACATTCTTTTCTGAAGTAGAATGATTAATCTTCTTTGAATCTAAACCCTTTTGTCTTCCAGTAATAATGTTAAGTGCATTAAAATATTCATGGGAGAACAAAAGGAATCCACTGTGGCCAGACAGTTGTACAAAGTAGCAACCTCTGGTGCAAGTCTAATAATTCTATAATGTCAAAGCAATTGTGAATATAACTAACTTTTAATATTTGCACCAGATAATTATGTGGAAAAATCATTATCTCTGTTGGTGACAAAGTTAAATGTATGTTAATACATCTGTAGTCATTGCCTATAGTTCAAGAAAATACGAATTTTCAATTAGTGGTTTAATAAAGTATATATATTTTTCTCCATCTAAGGCTACGCACTACTTGAGTTCTATTCAGGGATCTGAGATTAAGAAGCCCTTTTAAGTGATTTCTGCTAGTCTGATCAATATTTTTCCTGAACTGGTATCCAGAGTGAGCAAGACATTTTTTACCTTTTGTTTGTGATGGGCTGACTTCCTTAAACATTGGCACTTGAGGCCTTGTGGCTGCTGAGGTTTCAGTGTCTTTAGTGTCTTCTGCCAGAGAGACATATGTTTGGTGAGCTATTTTCATTTCGCCAATAATTGGTTCTTTCTTCACTGGAGAGACCAATACGATCTTGTTACCAAGGCTATTGAGGAATTCTTGTTTCTTAAGCATAGTGTTGACCAAAATGTAAATCATTTTGATGGAAATAACTAATCTTTTCCTATCCAATTTTCTCAAATAAGTTAATCTAATTTATAAATTTTGACCACACCTCCTTTATCCAAGTTGATGTCAGATTAGGAATTGGTTATATAGGATTTGCTCTTTAAAAAAAAAAAAGAAAACATTATTCAGGGACTAAAGAGAATGGACAAACTGATTTGCAGATATTATTTTAGATAATTTAAAAATTTTATAGAACTTTCCCCATTGTTCCTCTCTTCTGTTTCTCAGGAGAGGTTTATTTACTGTGCAATCTCCTGTAACCAACAAAGGTGTCATGACTGCCTAGTTCAGCTATTGATTCACGGACATTTCACTCCTCAGAGCACATTAAAGAGACTCTCTACTGCAACCATCCTGGGGAGGTTCATAGGTATTAACAGCTAGAATGTTGGAGCCTTTGCTGGATTTTACAGTCTTCAATGCTCTCAGGGAACCAGGTACACAGGCACACCTCTGTACACAGGGAGGCTGTCAATGTCTTGCAAGCAACATGTGGGTCAGGGAAGGGCAAAGGGGATTGCCTCACCTGCCAGGAATCTCTGGACTCTTTCTTTGGCATTCTCCAATTGTTACAATATTACTATAAAGCATTAAGGAAGTAACTTGGGAAATTGGAAATAATGTAAATACTCAACAATAAGGAAATAGTGAAATAATGTACAAGAATGAAAGTCAAGTTTTCAAGAAACAATGTGAGAAAATGCTCAGGTAGTGACAATGATACTGTGTGGAAAGAATAGAATTATGTTATCTATACAGTATTCTCTGTCTCTTCAGCTCCCTCTCCCCCCTGCCCCCTCCCTCTCTCCCCCTCTCTCCCCCTCTCTCCCCCTCTCTCCCACTCTCTCCCTCTCTCTCCCTCTCCTCCTCGCCCCCTCTCTCCCTCTCTTTCCTTCTCTCCCTTCCTCCACATTCTCTCCATGCTTTCTCCTCTAGTTCTCTCCTCCCAAGGTGATACTGATACTGTTCCTTTATCTTCTCCCAGACCCAGGTGAGCCCATTCATATATGCGCACACCTGCTGGACCCAGCTGTGTACAATCATGGGGAGGGTATAATTCCACAGGTTCTGCTCATGGAGGCTAAAGGTGGAAGGGTTGGAAAACCCTGATAATTTATTTACCCTACACTCAGCATAAGAATATACCTAATTTTTACTGTAGAGAATTAACAGGAAATTAATTTAGATGACAATGGAAATAGAAAAGGGGGCAGAGTTTCAGGGATGCTGACTGACTATATAGTTAGCTAAGCCACTTCCATTGGATCTAGCTGTAGTTGACTGGATCTACATCATGCATATTGATATAATGCAGTGGTTGGACCTTTTATGTTGGTTAGCCAAGGACTCTAGCCTACAGAGCATTTGCTTACCTGATCTGTATCTGACTTATCTGAATTGAGGCTCTTCCTCTGGTGTGTATGTACGTCTGCTGTATGTATTGTACACTATAGCTAAATCAGCAAGAGGGTTTTAAGTAGGATGGTGGAATGTAGTTTGTGAATTCTGTGCAAAGGAAAAAAATGACACCAAATTAGAATAAATTAAACATTGCTAGGAAGAAAAATTATATATAGGTAAAAACAAAAAGTTTCAATTCAATTTGTGATCCATGAAAAATGTTAATTGCACTCAATTAAAAAAAAAAAGTGGCAGAATTTGAAAGTGGTCTACTCAGTAGGCCACTGTTGGAAACCCTACAAAACAGTCATCAAAATGTCCAAATGAAATGTAACATTGTTCTAAAAACAATCAAAATTTTGTTCCATTTTCAGCCAAAAAAATAAAAAGTTGAGGCCACTGCACACATTACGGTTCATTTTCACTTCTCTCTTTTTTAGGGTAGTCATTCTTGAATAGAACAGTCATTCTCAAGCCTTAGTCACACCGGAACTACCTGGAGGCCTTATTAAGACAGACTGCTAGGTACCTCTCCACTTTCCTCCATCTCCCCCCTACATTTCTAATTCATTGTTAGGCCTGGTACATACCTAACAATTTGCATTTCTAACAATTAGATGACACACTTGAGCACCCCTGCATCAGCTTATCCACTGAATGGTTTCCTGGTGGTTGTGATGACTCACCTGAGGATCTTTTGCTGTATGACCCAGTAGAGCACCTCATCTTATTTAAAACAAAGAAAGCTGTTTCACCATTCAAAGAAGCTGTCTAATAAACATAAAGAGAGCACTGAACTCAGGAACAGCTGAAGTCCCCTAGATTGGAGATGCACCCATTACAGAATGTTGTTTTCTCAAAGTCCTAGCACAGGAAGAGGCTGAGGAAATGCTAATACTGTTCACAGGCTATAACAGCGCTGACTTTGCTATATGCTAAGTTGTTATAGCAGTTATGATGATTTTAAATTTGGTTTTAGTGAGGTCCTGGATAGGTTCTGCATAAATCTACAGCTATACATATATATGTGTATGTGTATATGTGTATGTTTGCGTGTGTGGATATGTGTGGATATATATATACATATAAATGTAATTTTCTGATAGCCACTCTTTATATTATCATTATCACCATCACTTGGTTTATACACGCCTAAGTGGGGAATTGGTGTCTCAAATTCTCTTCTTGGACTATTTTCTTGATCAGTTAATTCAAATTCGATGTGACAATTGACTGTCTTAAATGAACTGGGACATTTAAAAGTGCTCAGGGTAGGATATATGGGGGTGTGTACTATCTAATTTTCTATAAACCTAAAAGTGTCCTAAAATATAAAGTTACTTCATTGTTTAAAAAGTGCTCAGAGATAGCACACTTGTCTGAACAAAAGCAGAAGGGCTAGAAAATACATGTAATTTTGAATAATGATAGTCACCAGAGAAGAAAAGACCTTTGATATGCTGGGCTTCTTTTCTTTCTTTCTTTTTTTTTTTTGGGGGGGGGGATGTTAATCCCTCTTCATTTCTATATCCAAACATCAACAGATGTATGATTTATCATTTGCCCCACACCTCTGGCTCCTGGGACCATGGTGGTTTTGTATGTGGTTTCTCTGCTGCAGTGAACTCTGTCATTGTTCTGAACAGCTGGGAATGGAGTGTGGCTCATTAAGACAGGAGACATTATCCAAGCCTCCCCTGGCATCTCAAAGAGGAGTGAATATGTTTTGCTTTCCCAGATCTAAAGTATCCATTCTGGTACCACCTAGTGTTTGCTTTGCTTTTATTGAAAAACTCTATTGGCCTTATTGCCTCTTTGAATGATGTGCACATTTTATACCAGCTGTTCCCTTGTTATCCTCTTCTCCCTCTTCTTTGGCTTTTTATTGTGTTTATGGTACACGTTATGCCTTGTATTTCAAAAACTAAAACCCCAGTGTAATTAGTACGTATCATTTGTTTATGTACCTGGAAGAATATTAAGAACAGATTGAATCCCTATCATTCACACATCACTGTTCACTTGGGACGAAAAGAAACTTTGCTAGAGAAAGGGCTGCTGTTTAAATCAATCATGGTTATGGGGGGGGGGGCTTACATTGAGTCCTTATTTGTGCTAGTAGTTAGACTCCTATCATGACAATAAATCTGAGGTGTAAGTTTGATCCTACCTTGTTGATAGAACCCTGAAAGGTCAAATGACTCAGTCTGTTGTGGGACAAGAGTTTTAAAACTGTTTATTCCTGAATTCATCTACTCTTCCTACTACTTAGGCAACCTTCTTGGTTAATCTATATATAAATTCAAATATCTACGTTCATTTTATCACATGGCATTGCTGTCTGCTTATGAGGCATGATTATCTATTCAGAACCAAAGACAACTAGAGAATCATGTTAAAAATATCACATTTATTTGAAGATTTAGATTCCTATTTAGGTCATCAGTTTTATCTTTGGAGCACTGTTCATTCTTTGTAAACAAAGGAGTCAGGGATGATCAGGAATGGCAACCAGAGCTTCCTTTGTGACTGGAGAGAGAAGCATTTCTACTTTTTCTCTTCTCCATATTGGGAGTCCACCAGTGCCAGCTGTGTGCAGTTACTATTTCACTGAGTCCTCAGGAAAGAGAGAACTAGATGTGGAGAATGTGACCCAGAGCTGTTAAATAATACGCCCAGGGTCAGATTCAGCAGTGAGTTGCCATCACATGCCAGAGCTCACACATCCAATGATGCCCTCCTGCTAGAATGAGGCCTTTTAAAATGTGTGAGTAGTGCAGGGCCGTAATCCAGAAAAAGAGAGGTAAATTATTTTAATACTGGGTTGTTTTCTTCTTTTGTCAGCCAAATTGAAATAAAAGAAAATGAAGATACACTTACCTATCTACACTTACTAATCCTCTAAGCAGATATAAGATGTACATTTACTTTAAATACTTTTGCTTAATTCAATCACGTTGGTTTTATGATTTATAAATGAGTTATGTTGGGTATAAGTACAGGGAATGCAGGGAATTTGACTTTTGAAAGTAAAAAAAGGAAGTTAAAGCAAAAGAAGAGAAAGGCTAGAGGTTTTGCATGTATACAGGTTTGTCAGAAGTAAAGGGAGATGAAGGATTGGTAAGGAATCCAATGCTCTTCATACCCAAGTGTCTGAGAGGAAAGAAGAAACGAATGTCAGGGCTCTGTATTGTAACTGTATAAACCAACCCTGAGTGTAGTGGACGGACTTACCGTGATCTTTTTTCGTAACCTAAGTCCTGTGAGGTAGATGGCATTTTGACATCATGTCAAGACCAAGGGATGCAAGACCAAGGTAGACTGAAGTCAATGAACATTTGGATAGTGATAGATTCCTTGTGTATGTGTGCTTGTGTGTGTGTACATAACTGTACCTCTTCATGTATGTATTTTCTCTAGCAAAGCAAACATGTAGGAAGAGATCAAAATAAAATTTCTACTGAATGAAATATTTTAATGAAAATAGTATGGTACCCATTATTACTCATGCCCTTTAAAATAGAACTGATATTCTTTATCAGGTATCTTTATTTTGTTTTGAATATAAATGCTCTCATGTATTATTTCCTAAGGGAACTCTTAAAACCCACTTTTACCAATAGTGTCTTATGAATTCTAATCATCAGTGTTAGAGAATATCCATACTTCTTTCATAAATAAGAAACCATTTCTTGTTTAGCCCTTGAGATTTATTGTGTAGTCTGCTTGGATTCTTACTATGGATGGGTTAGCTGAATTTATATCCTTTTGTAAAATTTTGATAAATTGGTAAAAAGACAAAGGAACATTACAATAAAATCAAGAAAGATCTTGCATAGTCATGGCCTGTGATACTACCATTTATTTCGAGACCTCTGCACGACTAGGGAGCAGGTCTAACAACCTCAATAAGAAAAAGATGAAAAAATTCTTTTATTTAAAGTTAAGTACTTAGTGATATGTAGTAATTAGGAACATAGATCCTTTTTTGAAGTATAGTTGAGAATTCAGTTGTACTTTCATTGAACCCAACTTTTAAAATATAGTATGTTTTTTTTTTTTTTTATTTTAAGAAGACATTCTGTTCAGTAGTTTTTAGAAACTATCAATTTGAGGGTATAGAGGTATGATAAACATATACATGGCCAGTTTTTATTTCTAAATGGGGGGAACACTTCCAAAATTGCTCTTGAGTTTTCTTTCTCCATTAGCTTGAACTTGACTCTCTAACTGTACTCATTAGTTTTAGTAAAATAAGTATTTTAGAAAATAAGAGGAAGGCTAGGCTCAGAATAAATGATTTTGGATACACTACTTTTGTGAAAACCTTTTTAGGAAATGAATACCAGTTGTTCAGATGAGCTGAATAACTGTACTGATGTTTAGGTAGTGCTGAGTTTAGTTGATGATGTATTTTCTGAAGCTTTCATACACGGACCCTGGTAGTAAGTAAATACTAGAAGATGCACTGAGATGGTAAAAGAAAACATTGCCCTTGGAGAAAGCCTACTTCTGGTAGCCTTTACTGCTTGGAGTAAATAGAACTATGCAGTGGCTCAGTTATAAATTGGCCCCTCCCATTCTTGAGATTGTTATCCTGATTATATTCTGAATAGCAAGGAGACAAAAAAAAATTGAATTATTTACTCCAATATTAATTTGTTTAGAGGTGTCTAATTGATTTATTTAGAAGCAATAAGGTAATTCAGATAATGTCAGAAAATTTACTTTTGAGAAGGAATTCTAATAAAGGATAATTTAGACGATATTATGCAGGAGAAAGACTGTTTAATAAAAAGGGAGGAGTAATGTTACTAGAGATGGTTGGAGTTTAAAATAGCTTGTTCTAAGATTTCAGGGTGAAAATTACATGGATGGAGTATGACCCAGAAACAGCCCTGTCAATGATTGCCTCTGGGAATACAATAATTGAAGATTTGCCCATGTTGATTGACTTTCAGTATCTGATTACAGAAGCTCTGAGCAGTGTATCTCATTCTTTGATCTCCTTTGTTACACCTCTTTGCAGAAATGCTTGTAAAATGTGTCCAGTTTATCTATAGATTTTTGTGTTCTTAGAGGGCACAGCCATTTCTACTTTGTGTTTACCAGTAGGGTATTTTAATTGAGATGTGAACATTATAGAAAACTCTAATTAAATTTGGCTAGAATTGGGAGGCTGATGTTTTTGGCATCTGATATTCTTTCTTTGTAGTTCCTTCTGTATCTGAATATTTGCATTGAAATACTTCTTGATTCTTAGTGCAAGACTGAGGTCTGTGCTGGGAATTGTTCCTTGAGGATTCCAGCTGGTTTTGAAAGACTTGTTGGGAAAGGAAATGTTTGGTGTAAATATTTCTTCAGGAATTGAATTTAATGCAGTCAGCATGAGAGTCTGGTCACTTTATTTAGTATATAACCATGGCAGAATGTATTATGACCTTTTATGTAAAAAAAAAACAAAGACATCTGTAGCCTATTCCACTCTAGCCCCGAGGGCAGTCTGTATAGTGTGAGCCGGCTTCTTTTCAGCTTCTTGCCAGAAAAAGCTATACTGCTGTTAGGTATGTAATATGTCAGATATGTAATATGTCAGATATGTAATCTCTATGTAGATGTTTTTGTTTTGAAACTGTACTATGTTGCTAGCAACATTGATAAATGGATTAAAAAATCTGTTGGAAAATACACAGTCATTACCAGCTTTCTCGGTTTATCAAGAAGTGCATCTGACTGGTAGAAACTCAACTCAGTGGTTCTTCTCTTGTCCTGGGTCAATGTACTGATTGGCCTCTGTGGGATGGGAGTAGATGGCAAGAAAAGAGAAAGTAAGGACAGGGAGGCTACTGTTGTGATGCCTGTAGAAAAAAATATGAGTCCCAAGTCTTAGAGAATTTGAAATGTGAGCAGTCCTCATGGTGTTTGAGAATACTTTCCCCAGTATTGCTGAGAGAGTTTTACTCAACTTTGATGAATACTTGGTTTGTGTGTCTGGGGTACCCTATATTTCCATAATCAAACCATAGCCTTTACCTTTTGACATTTTGTTTTGCTCCGTCCTTTGGTTCTCTGTTCTCATGTTTTCATTGCCATTTTTGATTTAGGGTAGGATTTGATGAATGACTGCATACATTTTAAGTGATGTCACATTGCAGTGGATGTTTGTCAGATTTATGTGTAATCAGTAAACAC
The DNA here is from genome assembly GCA_004024945.1 of Uropsilus gracilis. NCBI lineage: Eukaryota > Metazoa > Chordata > Mammalia > Eulipotyphla > Talpidae > Uropsilus > Uropsilus gracilis. The sequence continues at coordinate 115,685 of PVHY01001903.1, read as the reverse complement.
ATGTTTTTGGTGTTTCCTCTCTGTTCAGAGATGCGTGTTTGGCTGTAGTTGTTTTCACAGCCCCTTCATTTTGTCCTGGGTGGAAGAACCTTAGCTAATTTTAATCAACCTTGTGCTGTCATTTCTGTTCATCACTGTCACATTAACATCATTGCTGTTCATCAATGTCACATTAGCAGTAAATCTGAACTTGCTGATTAGTAAAGTGGATGGAAATCACAGCTCTGTGTGTGTCCAAATAGCTACTCATCAGCAAGGCTTGTGATGGGGTCTGATGGTTTAATGCAGACCTTAATCAAGGGCTAAGAAATGTTTTCTTTGCAGTTTAACCTAGTAGTATTGAATTACATTAACATCTATATGCACTTACACAAATGCACACAGAGGGAAGTAGTGTTACCTCAGTGTTCAAAGTCAGTCAGGCCAAATCAAACAAAGGAAGGGAATACGTAGACTTAGAAAATGGCTTCTCTTGTGTTTTCAAGTCTGCAAACATAAACAGTCCATTTACCTTTAGTCCCATTGAATGCCTCATAACCAGCCTAAGGAGTGCTTGACTGTAAATACGCTCTTTTGGGGGACACAGATTGGGAAACTATGGAGTAGATGGGATAGAGTTTATGATCAATACTGACCTTATCCTCAGCAGTACCAGTTGGTAACTTTTCAGGGTCACTTGTGTAGAGGTGTTAACATGCATTTGGATTATTATGGACCTGAGGTAGAATAAGAAAAGGACATAGGAGTCCTTACTTGGAGATGGGAAAAGGTCACATATTAAGCACTATTTCTGCTTGACCACAGGAAACCTATAGTTTATCTTTTAACATTACCATATTTTTTTGCCAATTAAATTCAGGTACTATTTAGTAAAAATTTGAAACCTAGTATCTTTGTACTTGGCTCTTTCTTGCCTCCCGTGTGTTTATTTTGGGCAGTGTGTCATCCTGACTTGGCTAATGATATCCTGAGCAGGTAAGTGACTTGTCCAAAGTCACACCACCTATACATAAAGGCTGGACCTTGAATGCAAGTTTTTTCTGTGTGGTAGTTTTGTCTTTTACTCATCCCTGTATGGAAATTAGAGTAACTTCTTTCTACCTTTCATTGCATACAAGACTCTGATGCTTTGATTACATTAAAGATTTTTCTCTTTCATTTTATCAAGTGATATCTGATGCAAGTAACCATCTCCTGTGTCACATATTGTCCTTAACCTTACCTTCTGGACTGTCTTTCTATTTTGCATAATTGCTAATGTATGAACTTTAATTATGATCTCAGGAATCAGCTTCTTTGGTGAGGTTTAAGAGCTCTCTGGATCTCAGTTACATTCTATTCTTGCTAATTTAAGGGAAGACTGTCTACCTTAGTAGCTGGTAATCAGGAAGAGTTTAAAAGCTACTTGTTTCAGACATAGGTTCTCTAAACTCTAACCACAGTATCCATTAGGTTGTGATGGTTTAGTAATGTGATGTTTTACCTTTTTGTGTGTGACTCAGCAGTTTTCAAGTATAAGAAAGGAAATTACAATATGTTTTTATAAATCTGAAAACTTGCTTCAGATCCCATATAAATATAACCTGAATTTTTAACTCATTGCTCTGTGAAGGTTATGAATCCCTGTACCTCAGAATTTGTAGATGCTCAGAAATTCTAAGGCAGCATGCCATAGGGGTACATCTATTTCACAGGTAATGGGTTCACTGAAAATAATCTGAGTCCCATCTTGCTTTATGATTCTTGGATAAGTCATTCTGTCATTCAGATATGTAAACAAAATCAACATCAGTTCCTCCCACCCCCGAAAACCCAGGAAACGCTCTTAGCTATTTTCCTGTTGCTAGTTTGGAGTATTTTAGAAGAAGGCATTAGATAAACATAAGGCATTTTTGTTATCACTATTGCCATTACTTGTTATCATTTATGCAGCACCTGCTACACTAATGCAATTGCTTATAGGAGCTGCAATTTTACTCCTGATGGCCACTTTTTCTCATTATGTAATCTGTGGTGAACCACATACCGTCGAAATGTTGCCATTGGATTTCCTTTTTCCTTCTAACTTCAGCCCTAGAATGCTCTTTCTCTCTCATTTGTCAGTGAGCCTCTAATGGAAATTTCTTAGGAACATATGGTAGTAGGTGCTCAGGAAAAGAAAACATTAAAAGCCAGTGTAATGCCAAGTGATTACCCCATCATCATTCTTATTACCTCAGAAAACTACTGAAGAACATTAATAAGATTTCCATGCATGACTTCATTTTTATAACCAATTGCTAAATTGCTAAGTTGCCTTTTTATTTACTTTCAAATTTACAAACATAATTTCTAAATCTGTGCATTCATTTATGAATACATAGCTCATTTGTGTGTGTGTGTGTGTGTGTGTGTGTGTGTGTATTTTTCTGGTAAATTGTGATTTCTTCCTTATTCTAAGGTTTTGGCTTTCTTGTTCTGAGATCTGCCAGCAGTTAGCAATTTGCATCTTATAGAATGAAATATTGATCTGCTAAACTTTGCCAGTCTCATGCACAAAGGTAGTAGCATCCTATTATGAAATAAAGACTGTATTGCAGAGATACATTTATTCTCTATTTACTTCTCATCAAAAAACTTAAAGAAATTTTATATTGCAATTTGGAATCCCTTGATATGGGTGGTATTTTTACATAACAAATGCAAGCATCTGACTAGCTGTTTCTCTCTTTTTTTATACTATTAACTTCTAGTTTTAATTCTAAAACATGAAAAAAATCACATTAAAATAGCTTTTAAAAGAAGGAAAATCATGTTCCATCTTCTGGATGTTTATGTCTATATAAAATAAGTAGGTTTAATTAAGCTAATGATAGCCTTTATTTACTTTTTTTATTGTTGGAAATGATTCCCCCTGTTTTTTTAAAAACAATTTGAGAATTGAAATTCTCTCCCCAGGGGGTATATGTTAGGTATGTCATTTCTGGGACCCATGCCCAGATGGCACTCAGATTAATTTTCCATGTTTGAAAGTCCATCACTGTTGCCTACTTCATTTTTCAGCCCACTGGCCAACATTTCCCTAAGACCATTCACAGTGTAGGCCATAAACTTTGGGTATAGTGATATATATTGCCTGATAAGTAGATTTTTTTTCAGGTGTGAATCGTTTTTCCAGGTATATTTGTACTTTAAAGAAAAATTCCTACCTATATCTTGGGCCTTTACTTGGTGGATGTGGTAGTAGTATGATAAAGGACTCTGGATGGCTTAGGAGAGTAACTTGTGCAGAAAGACATTTTGCTGAGGTCCTCTATTTGTACCCCCTGAGTGTGGGGTTCCTCAAAAGGAAGGCAGAGACCCCAGTCTCTTTCATGCTGCTATTGCACTTGAACTCTCATATGCCCTTATTTTAGAATACAATAGACGTGCATTTTATAAGCTTATTTTAAAAATTATTTTGTAATATTTCCCTCAGAGAATGCCAGTTCCTTTTGATCTTTTATGGATTGATATGATACCTAATTGTAGTACAACACTGTAAGTTTATGGTAGATGAGCTATTGATTTGATATTAATTTATGGGCTATTTGATCACTGCTGTGGTGTCAGCTATTACCTCTATCACATCATGTAATTATCTTTGTGTGTGTATGTGTCTAGAACAATTCAGATCTAGTCTCAGCATCTTTGAAGCTAACCATGCAGTATTGTTGGCCACAATCAGCATGTGTACATTAGATCTCCAGGACAACTTGTTTGTTTCGTGTCTGTAGTTTTAAACATCTCCCCAAATTCTTCATCACCACCAACTCCTCCCCAACCCCAGCCCAGCTCCTGGTAACCCCATTCTAATTCTTATTTTTATGAGTTCAGCTCTTTTCTATTCTACATGTCAGTTATATCACATAGCATTTGTGTTTCTCTATCTAACTTATCTTATTTCTCAGAAGGCCCTCACGGCTCATGCTAACTAGCATGTGTAGTAGGATTTCCAACTTTCTTATGGTAAAGTAAAATTTCATAATGTATATACAGTTTTCATTTATCCACCTGTTCTTTGATGGACATTTTGGTTGGTTTATATGTCTTGGCTGTTGTGGATAGTGCTGCAGTATACTTGGGAGGGTAGCTTTTTCTTCAACATTCTGTTTTCATTTCCTTTGGATATGTACTCCAAAGTGGATCAGATGGTAGTTCTTTTTTAAGTGTTTTGAATTATCATTATATTGTTTTCCATAGCACATGCACCAATTTACATTTCCACCTATAGTACTCAAGGGTTTTCTTTTTACCATTCCTATGTTAATGCTTTTTATTTTTGTCTTCTGGTTCATAGAGAGAGAATGCCCATTTAAGGTGCTCTTGTTTTGAAGTTGCTTGAAGTGGAGTTAATGAATGACATTAAATTCAGAGTTTATTAGTACTTGTTTTATTTTTTCTCCTATGTATTCAGAAAAGGGTATTCTTTCAAATATGTCAGTGGATTCAGGAGTTAAAGTTAGGGATTAAAAATATTACGTGTGCTTAGACTAATATAACAATTGAGAGAAAGAAGATAATTCTAGTTTAAAAATGATTTTTCACTTGCTTTCTATTAGAGCACTAATATAACAACTTGAATGTTCTGGCAGACTTGAGCTTTCTAGACTTGTCCTTTTGGCTATGTAGTTTATTTTGATGTTAAGTTCCTTTTGCTAATGATTTAAGAAGGCAATCTGATTTTTTATATCTCTTCCAAAATTCACTTTGTATGTAAATTGAATATCCTTATATAATCTCTGTAGTCTGAGATTTTTCCCTAAGGCAGATTTTTATGTTTCTGTTTAATTTATTTCTATTTAATTCAGTATTTTTTTTAATTTCACAAGATTACCGTGAGTATCCAGATATAATTTAATTAGATCTGTTGAGTCCACCCACTCAGTCTTTCGATTGATATTCCTGGTATTGCATTTCAGGAGAGTATTTTTACTTTCAATATACTTTCAATATCTATTGGTTATACTGTGGGAAAATTCTTTTTTCATTTTACCTGATTCCTTAATCCCATTTTTGCTTAAGTTACTCACTTGAACAGCTTCACCCATCCTTCCTACAATAAGCTTTCCTACATTTAATAACTATTATTAGGTTATCCCTATTTTGTCTTTTCTTCAGCCACATTAATCCCAGTTCCTCTAAGCTTGATTTTTCTACCTCTTTTATCCAGGCTTTAATAATTTTAGTGGCTTCTGCTAGATCTTTAGAAAAGAGTGATTATAAAACGAACTTACTGCTAGAAGTGTGCTTGTCGTTTATCCTTGATATCAGTCAAATTCTTGGAGATCCTCAAACTAATGTCTCCTTGGGAACATTTATTATTTGTTCAAATATGGCCATAAAAATCGACTTTGCAATCATATTGAGTCATCTTGACAGTGCTGTGAGTGACAGAAACTAATCTTATCTGCTGGCTAGCATTTTAAAAATGATAAATGGACCCTCAGTCTTTAGTTAGCCTATAAATGAAATTAGGTTTATCTTATTTCTCCAAGAAATCACATTACTTAGAAAATTTTGAATTATACCTTTCTGAGTGAAGTTAAATAGTAAAGGCTAGAGGCTACATTTTGATTATTATTATATACAGATATAAATATATATATATATTTTATTTCTGCTTGGCTTTTTTGGACCAAATAATGGTGTGTTGGGAAAATGAAAGTGTTAGAAGCTTAGCATATATTTCCTGAACAGAACAAAAGATTTCTCAACATCTGTGCTTGCAACCTAACTTACAAAACGGACCCAGATAGACTGAAAAATACATATTTAAGATAAATTTTTACCAGATATTTGTGCTTTGATTTTTTTCCTCTTTCAGATCTAAAATAAAATTTAAAATCTTGATCATCACAGCAGGTCTAGGCCTTATGTCTTCATTGTTTTATCTGTCTTCTAGTCTCCTAATCATTTAAAGATCGGGTTAAATTGAAATCTAGTACAATTCCTGCTGGTTAAGTGACTTTTATAGAAATTTCCACCATTCATTTGTTTTCCCAGTAGGAAACTGATTTACCTTACCCTCTCTATGTGATTCTCTTATCTTTGTTTTGAAATTGTCTTTTCTTTGTCAGTTAGGATCAAGAACTGTAAGGACCCATTTTTATCAACTACTGTAACAAATTAAATTGGGTCACCTCACAGTTTCTAATGCCTTTTTCTTTTGCATTTTAACTGAATTTCAGAGCCTCATCACTGTCTTTTTTTCCCCACCTTTTCTGTTTCTTGATCTCCAGAACCATGCTAATAAGTTTGTTAGATGGTATTTTTGCTCAATGTGAGGTTTAACCAAATCAAGGGAATTAAAACAGTAACCTTTTATGTTTTGTTTCTAAAGCAACAGGATATTGATGTACAGGGTGGAGAGTTGAGAGAAAAAAACCTTTTTATCTTTCATTTGGAGATTTCCTTCTTTATTCCTGGTCAACTTCAGAGCCTGATACCTTATAGGTGAAATAATGAGATAAAGTTGAATGAGTAGGAGGAGGACTCTTCACCTTTTGTTCCGATTATTTTGTTTTTAAATTCCAATTACTTTGAATTTTTAAAAGTGAGGGGATTGGCATATAAGGTTGGTGTTAGAAAATATACAAGATAAAAAGGCAGATCCCTTCCCCCCCAACCCCTGCATGGGACTTATTTCTCTGCCAAATTCTCATACATGAGATATTTTTCCCTCCCTCACTTTCGATTCAAGACTCTTGCTTTATGGAGAAAAAAAGTATTATAGTGCTGCCTCATTTGTTGATATCATTAAGAAATGAAGTGTCTCTCAAAAGTTAATTTTCCAGATAACTAAATCCTACCTCTAAGAATCACATTGGTGCTTAGAGGACACGGTGTGGGCTTTAGAGTTAAATCCAAATAAGAATCCTTGCTCTTCATTTTCTCTTTTTTCCTTTGCTAAAGATGAACTTATAAAGCTGACTCACTGGTTTACTCTGGGATTAAATGGGTATTAAATACACAGGGCAGCACGTAAAACATAGTAGCCCCATATTACATATTTAGTTATTTCCCTTTACCCACTAAATACCATCCCTTAGTTTATCTTCTCATTCTCTATTTCTTCACCTTCTTTTAAGTCACAAAGTCATTTAGATTTCACATTCAAATATGTTTTGTAATCTTACTCTCTTCCTTACAGGTTCGTTATATTTATTCACATGCTTTTCATATACTTGAATTATTTTCAATGTGAAAGGGTCTTAAAAACTATCACTTTTGATGATGTTCCTATCACTGGAATTCGCTGTTATTACTTTCAGTAGTTTTCCTGTCTGTGTCTAACCACTGCTTAAACATACTTGTCCCTGCTTAATGTCTGGCTGCCCTCAGAAGGTATCTGATCTTGGTTTTACGTGGTGGCTCTTATGCTCTATCAAGCTGGCCAGCACATTTCCATTGAGCTGCTTCCAGTTCGTTTGTGGCTCGCCAGTGCCCCTGATACTGTTTGATATGGGTGACTGATTGAGTTCTTTAAAATGCTCTTACAGCCAGGCATGGTGGCGCATGCCTGTCAGCGGCAGCCTAGGAAGTCTCATGGCAGGGGCCAGGGATTGAGGTTCAAGTCCCGCCGGGGGCAAGTAGCGAGACCTATTCCCCCAAAAATTGCTAGGCATGGTGGTGCGTGCCTGGGGATTGCTTGAGTCAGTGGTACCCCGGGCAATGTGAGCCTGTGGTTCCACAGGCAAAAATAGCGAGACCTAGTCTCAAAAAAATTAAAATAAAATAAAATACTCTTAACAGAGGAATACTCTTTAGTGCTGACCTTAGTGTAATCTGTATGTTTTAACTTTCAGTGACATACACCTGAAAGTTAATGTTATGGTACAATGTTACTTTAGTAAAAATAAAAATGAGTATTCTTTTTCAGATCTTATTTGACTGTTTTATCATTAAGTGATGTGCTTCTCATTCCAGACAAGGATGGCGCTTCTAGTCATGCAATCTAATATTACTTTAGAAACATTTTATAGTTACTCAGTGCTGAATAAGGGTTCCTCATCGATGCTGTTTTTAAGCTACATCTGTTCATTTTAATATTTTAAAGATCAGGTTTATTGAGGTATAATATAAACACAGTAACATTCACTTTTTTTTTTGATGACCATGTGATGAGTTACGATGAATGTATGCAGACATGCATTCATCACCGCTATCAATTTATAGAAAGTGTCCCTCATTCTTGAAAGTTACATGGTATCCCTTTATATTCTATCACTTCACTCTCCTCACCTGCAACCTCTGACCACCTTTTTGCATCTTTAAATTTGCATTTTTCTCAATACCTTTCTATTTTCACATGACTGAATTTTCAGCATGGGTATAGATGGTGGTCTTTAGTTTTATTTTTTTCATTATCTTGGCTGCCTAACTCTAGACTTTAATCACCATCTTTTGGGATTCTAGTTCTGTTTTTTTGTATTATCTTCCCAATCTTTCAGGATACATAAGTGTGATAGACATTTTGGCTATATCTTTCTTCCATGTAATTGAAGGGAAAAAGAAGGCTGATCCAAGACAAGAGCAAAGTTCTCACCTGACACTGAAGAACATTTGTACACTTATCTTTTTTGATGTTGTACTTTGATGAGTTATCATCGGAGTTATCATCATTGTGCTTATATTTATACATATATTTTAACCAAGGACAGCAGGAGAAATCTTGGCAGAATCTTTGTTGAGTCTGGGACAGAATTTTCATCTTGCATTTCCCTTACACAACAACCTAGTAACGTCTTATCCCTACTAACATGATTGTGAAGCTATCATATGGTACACTTTTGTTAAAATTCATGTTCTTCTTATCATTTCTATTTCTTTGACAGTTTCAACTTGGAAATGTATGTGCCCTGTACTTTCTATTAACCATATGTGGTAAGAAACCGATGAATGTTGTTTTTCAGCTATTGCTTATGAATTGAAACTTCCGTGACATACATTGTCTGACATTTTTGTATTGGAATTAAAGCTGTAACATGTGTTACAAAACTCTTGTCATTTACTTTATTCATTAACCAAATCTAAATTGACGGGAGAGAGAGATAATGTGCAGTAAACTACTTACATTTGTCATATTAGCTCTCGGACTACAGTGCATTGTCTCTCTTGTGTTACAGTATGATCCCGGGCACCAAGCAGAACATAGTAGGTTCATCCCAGACAAGAACCTGCAACTCTGATCCAACCCCTTTCTTAGCAGGATATCCTGTATTCAGTTCTATTAGATATCAGGCCCAGGTTAGCCTTCATTTTATTATCTACCTCTGGTTATCATTTCTAAGAAGTCTTTTTACCTGCACAAGTTTAAATAATAGTTTTTAAAAATGTATAGTATAGCTCCCAGTTGAAGGTAAAAACCTTAAACTGAGCAAATATTTAGCATTTAATAGCAAACAACTTTTACTCAAGAGTAATAACCTTACTGTTTTGTTTTTAATTGCCTCCAGCATTATCCTTATTGTAAGGCTTTTTGAATACTGTCACTCATTTCTGTGAATTAGAAAAGAAGGTACAACCTTTCCAACTGAGGTACCAAATGACCATGTAAGAGCTTTCACTGTTCCCTGCCCCCACCAATCAGGACACACTGTTTCCTGCCCCCACCAATGAGTATACACATGCCAGCTATCAAGTTGGACTGGTTTTTCTGCTGTGCCCACTGAGTCGGGCTGCCATCCCTGCTTAAGTCAGTAACACTTTCGTACAGGTGTGTGTATGTGTGTGTGTGAAATTATTTTGTGCTGGTGATTGACATCCAGAAGCCACTGACTTGTAGTGTGAGAGTGTCTGCCAGGTGATGTGGGGAGTCCTCACTGGATAAGCCAAAGGCCTTAAGAGCAAAGCTGCATCTTTCCTAAAGAAACTCAGTCTGTGGACAACAGCTTCTGCATGTTCCTGACTGCTGGAGCTTGCCCTTCTTGCGGCCTGTCCTCAGAATGTGGGAGTTGCTTGCCTTGCCCCCAGTACCTCACAATCACTCATACTAGTATCTCCTACCGCTTTCATTTCTGTGGTTGAACTGGGAGAGCAGTTCAAGAGAATGCATGAACTGGGAGAGCATTCAAGAGAATGCATGAACCTATGCATTCTCTTTCAGAGGGGGGTTTCTTCACAACTTCCTAATGAACAGTATGAGTCAAGTAACTTCTTCATCAGAAAGTTCCCATGTGATGTGGTACAAGAGATCTTGCTGCTTGTGAACGGCCTCTATTTTGTGTATTTTCTTGTTTGCATGACTGCCATCAACTATATTATTGTAACTGCTCCTTGCTTTGCCATTTGAATGCCTTCACCCTCCTGCTCCCCATCCCTAGATTTTTCTTCAGAAGGCAAGTTTCATGTGATTTTCTGATCCAGTGTATAGAAGATGATGTTCTTATAATCTTAATTGTTTTTGAAAATGCTGTTTACTATCTTTAGAAGGGGATGAGTAACTGTGGTGAATTTTGTGGTGAATTCTATTCCATGCTTAGGTGGACAACTGGTTAGCCCAAGGCTTATAATGTGAATCTTCCCGAGCACCAGCACAGAATGTTGACACAGAGGGGCCGTCAGTGGCTCTGAAGTTATATTCCAGGATTCTGTCACATGCTGATCCATTGCCAAAGCATATGGATTGCCATCTTGCATTTCTTTTGTGGTTTTTGCCACCTGTAATCTAACTGATTTTCATTCATTTGAATTTGTCCAAGAGGTAAGTAAACTAAATATGGACATGGAAATAGAATGCCAGTGTTAAAATACTGAAGTTTAAGGTGAGTTACGGTTATTGCAATAATTAACATGACAAACTTCATTAGATGCTAGTGTGGTGGTATTTCTATCACCTTGTTAACAGTGGAGAGTAGTTTGTCTATCTGTGACTTGTGGCATGATGAGGGAAATTATTTTTTATTTTGCTTTATTGAGTCTTCATGGAAGATAGTTAGATCATTTTGGACATCTTTAAAAGTAATAATAATAATGCATTTAAATATGTTTTCATGGTTCAGGAGTAATGATATTGTGAATGGCATTTGGCATTTTGATTGAATATAAAAAATAATAAAACTGGTTGCATTCTGACTGCATGATGCTGCATTTGTTTTATATCATTAAGAAGCTTTGATTTCAGAAATAAAAGGGAAAAAAAAACATGGCTCTATTGAACCATGGTGTTCAGACCTCATAAAAATGCTTCGCTGTGCTCCAGACAGCATTATTGGTTTGTGTGTCAACTGGCATTGTTTTACATTGCATATTAAATGTTGGCACCTCTCTTCAAAGCAGCTATTTTAATAGACAGGGCAAGAATCACTGAAGATGTTTTTGTGTTAGTATTGTCATGTTGAAAGAAAAAGGTGCTTTTTGTTTAAAATCTAGCAAACATTGAGACTTCTAAACTGAAGGTCTTTTATTGATCCCCATATGTTAGGGTAATTGAGGACAGGCCCCCCCCACACAATCATATGTATATATTGATAATTGACTTTATTTTGAAAGCCAGCACACTAGGCATTGTCTTCATTCAGCCATAGCTACCGTTCCTTGAAGTGGACTACAAATTGGATGGTTGCTGCAAACTCCATTTGCTGAAACTTCAGGGTGACGTGCACTAGAGGTGGAATGATAGTGTTCCACCAGCTGGAGAGAGAATTCATCATACCTGACTGCTGACCATGGTAGGCCCAGTCAGCCTGTGTGAATGATTCATAGCATCTGGTGGTGTCTGTTGCAAAGTACCACATCCCACATTTTCTTTATACTAAAAATCATACTCTCTCATCTAGAGATTTCTTAAAGGCACATCTTAGCATTCATGCATTGTCTTTACCTTCTTCAGAAATTTTTATTTTTTGAACAGAATGTGTTTAAAGAGATAGCAAAAGCAGGAGAACTCTTCCTTTCTCCTTTCTAATCTTTTCAGTTTTTGAAGAGCCGAGGGATCATTGAGTTAACATGCATTGAGTGCTAATGTTACCCTTGTCTTTTAAAACATGGTGAGGGACAGGATTATATTTTCCAACTTGGTGTACAAGACCATTATGAAAATCAAATATAAGAATGGATTTTAATGTTTTATAAAGTATGAGATTCAGAGACAAGATATTAGATCACAGTGTAGCTATGATTTCTATTTTTTTTCATTCCCTTTGTTTCAATTAATTCATGCTTTTGCTATCTCATTCTTGGATTATGTCTACTAAATGAATTCCCTCTCTCTGGCTTTTATGGATTATGTTGACTAGGTTTTGTAATGCTATTTCAAATATGCTACCTTCCTTTTTGAGACACTTTTACTATGCTTCATGTCCATTCTGGTTGTGACTTTTTCCTTTTACGGCTTTCTCTATTCCATTCCCTGAACTACTTGCTATTCCTATGTGCCACCTATGTACCTGTATATGTGCTATGACTTCTACCTAGAATCCTTTCTCCCTTCTGATCTGTTTGTCTCTATTCAATAAATCAAATGTATTTTGAGTTCTGCTTCAAATGTGATTTTCTGCCTTTATTTACCCCACTTTACCAGACCCACTTGTTCTTTTACAAAAATGGAGTATATAAGGATCAGGAAGAGAGTATGGCCACCACTGTTCCCATCAGAGAGGGAGGGGAGCCCAAGGTTTATTTTGCTGTTGGAAAATTAAAAGTTGTGGGGATTTTATATCATATGGTAGTATGTCACCAGTGCCTCTTGCCACCGAGGGCTTAAATTTTCTTTTGCCTAATAAGTGGATTTTATGTAGATCTCTAAATATTCTGAATTTATCTAGTATAAGTAATAGAGAATTTAAATAAATCTTACAATGTAATTTCCTTAGAAAATATGCTGGTAGAGGAATTACTGTATAGGAATTGCTGTAGAGGTGAATTGCTTTGTAAATGAAAAATCAATTTGCATATTGAAAATTTTCACCATAGTCTATTATGTAAATTTAGGTTTCTGCCTATTAACTTTTCTGAAGTCATTCTTTATCCCCTAATAGGTGGTAATATATATAGGAATGTAGCCCCAGTCTATTCCTGAAAATTATAGAGCATTCATAGACTATATTTCTAGTAGGTTGTTGATTGAGCAAATTTTTAAAAAGTTTTAGCTCTACTGTTCTCTGATTCCAATTTTTAAAATTTTATTTATTTTTATTATTTATTTTATTTTACATTGTTGTCTACCCTGGACTTCTCCCACCACCTTATCACCAGTGAACCATTATCTTAATCTTTTGTGCTGCCCCTCCCTCTCTGAAAATCTTTCTTGGGGATACAGTGTGAGCAACCATCTTAAACTTATTTAAATTTCTCAACTACACACCAAAATAGAATGATTGTTTAGAATTGTATGCAGTGTTATATAGAAGAGGGTTATCTTTTTTATCATTTGCAAGATAAATTAATCTCTGATGGGGTTCATTGCTTCTGCAGGCCCAACCTCCAGCCTGTGCTAGAACACTGTCTGCTGCAACCCGCCCTGTCTGTGCTTCACAATGCAACCAAATGCTTTTATTTCTCCAGCAAAATTACCATGAATCAGAATTCCAATCACAGGGCTCATTTCACGTTTGCTTTTGTGGCCATTGTCATTTCCTCTTCGTTACTGTACTTGAACCTGCTCTTCTCTGGCCCTGCCTGTCACAGTGAAGACTAGCTTTTGCATGTCACTTTTCATCAGGAGTCCTACCTGACCTCTTGGAGTTTTGTCTTCTTGTCTCTATGCCATTAGCTCCTGATAAATGGATGATCTTGGCATTGTGTTGTCATTTTTTGTTTATCTATTTGTCTCTCCAACTTGACTGTGAAATCCTTCTGGGCAATTATGTCTTACTAATTTCCTACAACCCTCTGTCTTGCAACTTACATGTAGCAAATGTGCATGGAATCAAGACATGGATTAATGAATATAAGATTCTTCATCTTCTTGCTCCCCTTTGATTTAGCAGTCGGTCACGAAAGCTATAGAAATCTCCAAGACAACTGGGGATGGGAAATATTTGGGAAAGCAGTGGATTAGAAGTTACTAGAAAAATTGAATCAACTCTGCGGTTCCCTTGGAGCATGGATTAATTCCTGTAACACAAAGTGACCTGGGCAAGTTATTTATCTAAGCAACAATGAACAAATATTTATTGAGTTCCCACCAGCCTAAGGGACTTAGCTATGCATAGTCTGAGGCATCTAAATAGATGATAAAACCAACAATAATTAAAATGGCTTTTTTCTTTGCTAATCACTGAGTATGTAGTGGTCAGAGGTGACAGTACATGATTTGTGTATGAACATGTTTTCCCAGGTGTAACATTTTGTGGCTCATCTTTAGCAGTAACCTGTCACTTTATTGTTTTTGGCTACTCTTTTTTTGGCTACAGTAATGTTTGGAGTAATAACCATGTGTCCCTGTTTTTCATTTTTGATTTTTTAAAATACAGTTCAAAGTCAAAAGCCTTTTTCCTCTAAGAACCTAAGTTTTTAGGTTCTTAGAACTTCAGGTTTATTGAAGTTCACAGGTAGAATATGCGGACTTAAGAACTGAACAACCTGTATTTCAATTTGGGTTTTGCTGCTACAGCTGCGTGATTTTAGACATGTTCCTTTTAGCATCTCTTTGCGATATTGTCACCTTCAAAAATAACCATAATAGTACATACCTCATAGAGTAATTCTAAGGATTAAGTAGTCAAGGCACATAAGACTCTTCCCTATAATTGTTAGCTATTACAGCATACACTGAGTGATATATAGAATATAGTTATGATTTTCATTTTTGAAGTAAGGATAAGTTTGAATTTCTAATATGATGAGTGCAAAATACAGTTTTTAATTTTCAAAATTTTGTAATTTTTCCCTTTTATAAGTAAGTACGTAGAGTGGTATGCTCTTATGACAGCATTAGTCACTAATCATCTTTTTCTGATCCAAATGGAATGTGTATATAATTGATAAAATTATGATACCTTGAGGTAACTCTGACTAACCTCATTTTCTGGCAGTTGTCCATAGTTAAGTTGTTGTAATGTAGACTGGTACCTGTTCTCTTGAACTGTCACCAGGTAGGTTCTGAATGGATTGTTGTAGCTTTAATGAAATCCAGTCTTGCTGAATCACTGAACCTGCTTTTTCCTAGAAGGCTCTTTATTGGGCCCTGACAGATCACCTCTCCAGAGCCTTTAGACATCCTGGCTCTCTAATTCTTCTCCATAACGAGTTTTGTGCTGCATGATAAAATATTCATGTTAAAATAGGTTCTAAACTAATTATCTTCAGCTAGCAGTTGCACTGCAGTCATTTGCTTTTAGCTTGGCTCAAGTTAATGGCTTGTATTTCAGTACAAATAGTCCCTTCTGGCTGTTTCCTGTCTCTGATTCTTATCCTAAATGGAATTTCCATACATATCTTGAACTAATTCTTCTTATTTTGAAAGGAGACATCTTGCCCTACTTTTCCCAACCCACTTTAAGATTAGTTTGACTCTAGTGGCCAGTTCCTTTTTGTTGAGCTCCATCTTCAATCACCATATCACTGCCAGATTCCTACATGGTAGAAGAAAAAGTCAAGTCAGTTGAATAGCACATGCCATGTCAGATTTTTCAAAGAAATGTGAACAGTAGTATCACAGTAAGGATGAGTTTCGGTGTGTAAGATGAGTATTGCTGTTGAAATGCTCTAACTCTATACTTGCAGAGGGAATATTATGGTAGGAACGAACCTGTGGGAAGAATAATGGGGCTGGAAAGAGAAAGATAAAGCACTATTGGAGTATTTTTTCATATTGCATTTGTAGAAACAGTGAATGCAATTTTAGAAGAGTGGCTGCATTCAAGAGCAAAGGACTCAGGGCTTGGCCTTCCAGGAGCCACAGTTAGGCAGACATGAGAGGAGGATGAGTCTTATCAGTCAGAAAGTCCTTTTGACCAGAGACCTTGGTCACGTTTTTTGCCCAGGATTTCCTTTTACCCTTTTTGCTTCCCTTTGTTCCAGCGGTGAATAAATGAGGGCTTATGGACACATTAAGTGAGGGGAAAACACTATGCTGTCTCACCTCCACGTTGGTCATTGAACTCTTTACATCAAATCAGCTAACCCAATACAGTAGTTAGGGTGTTTAGCCAGAGTTAGATTCTCATCCCTCAACGTAAGTAATAAAACTTTTATTTATTTAACTTGATTTCCTTTGAATGTTGTAGTGATCATACTCTTGCAAAAACTACCTAGCCACCTGGCCTCTTTTCCTAGTTAAAAAAAAAAAAAAAAACTCAAAAATCTTAGATTGCATATTGATTCTCTGCCAGTTACCTGACCTATGACTTGTGACCTATGGCCTAAGTGTTTAAGGAACCCAATGTTGTTGAATAGGTATTAAGTCAGAGCTTTCTATTTTTTTATGAACTTTAGACCAATTAGAATTTTATTCTGAGTCAATATTGTTAGAGTCATACTCTTAGAAGGTGTTGGGATTTTGAGATACAGGTGTGTGGCACTTAAAACATGCTGGATTTTTATTATGTTGCTCTGAGTAGCAAGGAAAATTCTCCTGATGCTATCTGCCAAATTCCATCAGTCCGCTCTTCATTGTACTAAAAAAAGCCAAGATCAGGGAATTAGCATGATAAGTGTTTTCCCCTCACGCATTGTTTCTGACCTATGTCGTATGTTTGGTTAATTCATCTGCTTTTTATTTCTTGATCAAAGCAGAAATATGCCTGTGAAAACACCCACAGTGAAATGCTTCCTGAAAGGAAATGTTAGCTGGCATTTTGGTTCTCTTTTCTTTTTTAAATCAAAACATTTTTTTTTTTTTTTTGGCCCTGGAACCTGTTTTAAATGTAGTCCCAGAAAATATATAAAAAGAAAATATATTAATTGTGGCTTCTTGGAATTCAACTATAACTTGAAACTGGAAGAGTTACTGCATATTTAATTTGTATTCAGTTTCTAATTAAACATCATGATCATCAATTCCTCAATTGAATGTGTAATACTTTCTTACAAGTTCTTAGAATGAATGCCTGAAGAATTTGATTCTTTTATGGGAGTAAATATTGACTAATTTAATAGAAAAAATATGTCTAAGCTAATATTATCCCCCTTTTGATGTTAGAACAATAATTTTGGAGATAATAAATATGTATTCCTTAGGGTTTTTCCCGTTTCTTTTCAGTCTAAAAAGGTAATAGTACATACATCCTTCCTGTAAGCTATGATTATACTCATTGAAGAGACATGAGATACAGCTTGTGTTCAGTGGAATCCTGATCATTTTAGACATCAGAGTGTTAACACTGTTGATGCTTCTTCAAATTGTCTAATTGAAATCGGATCAAAAAGGAGGCAAAAGCCTCCAACTTACAAGCTACAGGTCCATATCACCCACATGTAGCAGGTACCACTCAAAATGCAGTTTAACAAGGGATTTTATTAACAAGGGAGTTCAACAGGGAAAATGAAAAGTTCTTAAAGCCACAAGTAGCAGTTATCTTACCCAGTCACCATTCTCAGCCCCAAAGGTCCCAAAGACACAGTCCAAGATGGTACCCCTTTGCCCCTCCAAACCTCAGAGGTTGGCACTCTGCAAAGTCCAGTCTTTCTCTGGCATCTTCTCTTTTCTTCTTCTCTCTCCAATATCCTGAGCTGCTCTGCTTCTTCAATGTGCTTCAAACTTCTTCCACAATTGCTGATACAATTCAGCTTTACAAATCAGCTTTCCAAATTCCTGATCATTAAGAGGTACCAGCTTTCTAGGCCACCTTGCTGCAGCGTCACACTCTCCACACTGGCCACTCTTTCACTGGCCACCATGACTCCTTGTTGCCACCATGACTCCTTGCCACCACCAGCTCACTCTTCCAGGGAGTGTCTGCCCATCTTGGTCACTCAGACTACTCTTTACCCGCCTGTCATTCTCTTCTCTCCTCTCCAGGAAGGCTCCACTTCTGCGTCCTTCTCCAGGTGCCAAAGACATTTCAACTTTCAGCTTCACATGGTTCTGCTTCTTGAGCAGATCCTCTCCCAGCTGCTTCTTCCACCAGTTTTTAACTGCCATGCCCCGAGGGTGGGGAAGGGGCACCCAGTTTCATAATAAACTTTCAGTTGTTGCGAATGGGAATGCTACTGATGACAGCCTCCAGTAGAAACATGAGGAGCTATCACCATCTTAAAAATAAAGGTTGTAAGAGAGAAATATATGAGAAGACACAGGGTTTATGTAAACACTTATTAGATCTTGGATTTTGTCTGATCCCATCACAACTTTCTTTGCCGTTATGTTGGACAATAGGAGACATTTGGGATTTTAGTCTAGATTATAGCAGTAGACTTGGATTGGCCTGGATCACCTGCTAATCAATACCGTCTACCCTTGTAAATAGGGTGCACAACTCCTGAAAATAAATTGTACTAACCCATTTTTGTACCATAGGTAATAACGTTTCACTGACTTTCCTTTACCTTTTATTTCCCTATACCTGTTAATTAATTCTTCATTTTCATTCTCCTCTAGAATTTCTGCCAAGTCTTGCCTGCTTGCCTGCCACCTGTACAGTGCAGAAGAGTCCTGGGAGCTCTGGGAATCATTTCTCTATTCTATGCTTCCATCAGTTTTAAAAGTCATTCCTTGGTCTTCTGACACTGTATTGCCTTGGTCAGTGCTCATAAGTTGGAGGGATGAACACTTGTGTTTATTCATTTGCTTTTTACTCTGAGGAAATACTTGTACTCCTCTAAAGGGTGTTTTGCCCTTCTAGTCAACCCTGCCATCTTGTTCCTGGCTGTCATGTCCCTTGGTTTTTGCTCTGACGTTAAGAGACCAGCCTTGTCTCACAAGGCCACTCTTGACCTGTGACTCAGATATTGGGAGGCTGTTCTTATTTCCAGGTTATGCATTTCTAGGTCCCTCTGTCTCCTGACATTGTTCCTGGTGTTCCTGGCTCACATGATCCTTGATCCATGCATCTTGGCACTTCCAGACTTGTCATTATTATTAGGTCCCCTTGTTTCAGCAGTTGTGGCACATTCCTGGCAAATAGAGTCCTTTCTTTACCTAGAAAACATATGAGCTTTATGTTAACCATGACTGTTTCCCAAGTGTTTGAAGAGCTGGAAAATTGCAATTAGTTTCACATAAGCTCAGCTGAAATATTCTTGCTTTGTAGCAAGGCAACAAATTGAAAGATGGATTGAGGGCAGTGAGTCATTGTAGTTTCTAATGATACACGAAGGCTCCATGGAGTTCACATTGAGGCCTTGTTTCTTATGAAATCTACAATGGAAGGCTCTGAATGTGTCCTTTAGCAATCCACATGCCTCTTAATAAGAGCTTTTAATTCTGTCATCCCCGGGTCTTCACGTTTGTGTACAGTTAGCCCCCCTGTGGCCGAACCGATTACTTCTCTAATTAATGTTATTAATAGAAAGACTGAGCAGGAAGGCACTGATCTGCTAGGGTAGATGGTGGCAGTGCATGGCATCCTGGCTAGAGGGTAAAATCATCCTGGACATTTCAGGGTCACTGTTAAAAATCTTTTAAGGGTTATTCTGGGCCGATGAAGACTCTTTGTGGTCAGCATTTGGGTGGTTCATTTGTTTGATTTATACGACTGGACTGTCACATGCTGGCCCTGGTGGTCATTTCTAATGGCTGTTTTTAATAGAATATGAAATTGAAAGAGACAAGTTTTGGAAGGAAGGAAAACTATGTTTTTAAATTATTCAAATATTCAGAATGAAATGGACTTTTTTTTTTTTAAGTCTCCAAGTGTATGTTTTTAAAAAGTGGATCAAAATTAGGCAAATTAGTTCTTACTCATGAACATCTGTAAGCATTGAGTTTAATTGCCTGGCAGCTGCTGTTTGGTGTGCAGCTTCTAGCTTTATTCCTCCGTTGCGCCTCTATCCTTCCATGACACCTGATTTCCTCTTTCTTACTGATGCTGGGGTCAGATGGGTTTGCTGTGTAGAGAAATTAAGACACTCTCGTTACTTTTAAGAACCTAAAGACATGTATGCTTATCTGTTCCAGCCTTTTCCTCCAAGCACCTGTTAACAGTTGAATTGAGTCTCTACCAGCTGTAACCTATTTATGTGAAGTTTGAGTGGGAGGTGTCCATCTTTTCTGTCTGTGTTTTCATTGGAAGGGATTTGGTAAAACTGGATTGCAGAAGTTAGATGGGAAAAAATAGACGAAGCCTAGACTAGAAGAAGATCTTACAGAATAACATCTTAAAACATAGTGGTTCATCTACTTGCATGCACTTGAATATGAATGCAGCATTGAGGGCTGATAGAAATCTCTTTCTGCACAAATGCCATGAATTAATTTTATGCTGAGACCACTGTTTATCAAACTCAGCCACTTTATCCAGTTGACCTCACTTTTCCTGCTGAGTCACTCTTAGGCGTGATTCTTCAGAAATTAGTTACTTGAGAGAAAACAATAAAGGTGGTAATTTTTTTTTAAATTTCATTGGCTGAAAATGAGCTTTATAGCTGAAATTGAGCTTTATCAGAACTGAAATTCATCTTTATAGAAACATCATTTGCTTTATAGAAATTTTTATTTGACTAACTTACTTTCAGGTCAACTTCAAGACCCCCCCCCACCTTGTTGCCTTCTTTCTCCACTATTTAAAAAAATACCTTGGTGTAGGATAAGTGAGTTAGTCAGGCTTTTTCTTCCACTATCCTGTATATCAGTACCTGGACTATTGTGTCTTCATGATTGTTATGGCCAGGTGGGTGTATGCATGTGTAAATGTGCACCTGGGCTTAGGAGAGAGGGATAAAAGGGCCCAGAGATAAAACAGGAACATGCTCATTAGCATAAGCATGCTGTAGAGCAAATGAACAGGGGGAGTGTGGAAAGAGAGAGGTGGGGGGGAGTGAGAGGAGAGAGAGCATTCCTGGGGGGCTAGGGTGATCACCTGCCCTCCCATACCACACTCCCCCCTTCTGCAAGCCCTGGCTCTCTGCCCCCCACCCTGGGGTGTCTGTGTAACTGCTAAAACCAATAAAGAACCTCTGCAGGTTAGTGAGTCTGATGCTTTACTTCCTTTGGGGACTGGGCCTGATAGTTGGATATTATGGATACATTTTAGTCATGTTAGGACATACTTCGTACTTTACTTTATTGAACTGGCTTGTAGTCATGAATTTTGAAAGTTAGGTTCAATCAAAATACTGAAAATTCGTGACCTGTTGGAGACAGGCTAAGACTTTTGCTATTCATTTAGTTATTTTTCAAGTTTTGTGGTATGTCAGGATTTTGATTCATAATGTAAAGTCAAACAGGAAGCATAATAACTTCTCAGTGAGTTAATATGTGTCCTGATGTAGGGCTTAGCTGATGGTCCTTCTGGAGCAAGTGAGACTGTGAGCTAAGGTTGCGAAGGTCAGTCCCAGCAACCTGACTCATAGTGCTCAGGAGACTCTATGAACTCAACATTCCCTCATGAGCTAGACAGCTCAGCAATCTCATCTGGTGAATGGGGAATTACAATGAAAATTTCAGTGAGTAGTTGTGTTGGGTTGTACAATTATACCATTTCAGTATAACTAGAATTCCAATTAGTGAGCCTCAAAAAGACCTTTCTTCTTCAGAGCCATGAATAGGGGTTCAGGGGTAAGAGGGGTAAACCTAAATTAAGTTGGGAGCTAAGAGGGAAGCTAATTTCCAAGGATTGGGAAGAAACGGGGCACTTGATAGAGAAGATTTTAACTTGATGAACTCTTCCGAAGGCATGCTGGGTCTTGCACTTAGCGTCTTTTATTATTATAGCATATTTTATTAGCTTTTTCTTATGTGAAGTGACAATAGTTCATAATAGCAGCTTCATGAAGTTGCTAATAGGTATTAAAAGAGAAAATTAAAGTGTGGTGTATCCTTAAAACGGTATCTGGGACATAGTGCTCAATAGATACGTTGACTGGTATAAACTCTCATATCATTAAACTTCAACACAGCTTCATCAGAAATGGATCAGGAAGATGCTAAATCTACCTCAGTGGGTTCTTGAACTTCAAAACATGTATCTGAAAAATCTTGAGGATAACTTAAACTGAAGACTGGGATCTGCATCCAGAATTTTCTATTCAATTTTGATCCTGTTGTCTGATAAACCACAAGATGCCCAGTTAAATTCCAATATCAGATAAACAGTAACTTATTTTTAAGTATATTTAATGTAATTTTTAGAAATAACTTGCTGTAAACATGAAAGTCATCGTTTATCTTAAGTTTGAATTTGACTGGGCAACTCAATTTTTGTTTTGTTTTGTGTTTGCTAAATCTGGCAACCCTAGTCTGGGCCTGGTAGGGGTTTTGCATTTCAGATGAGTTCATTGCCAGGTGTTGCTGCTACTGCTGCTGTTGCTGCTGACTGAGGACTCCACTTGCCTCTGTAGCTGGATAGTACTGAGGACTCTGCTAACAGTCTTTTTCAGATAACAGTAGCAAAGGTGAAAAAGGGGTTGCCTGGAAGTTCAAAGGATGCCCCAGTCACAATGCAGTAGTGTTACTGTGTAAATAGGGACAATTCACAGGGGCTTATAGACATTTGACTTTTTTAAACTAAGGAACGTAGGTTTCCTCTCATTTCTGAAGATAATGTAAATGCACTGGCCTAAATGAAATGAAGATAACAGATAACATTTTTTAGCATCATTTTAATTTAGTCATGTCTTCATGAATTTCAGATGTACAGTTTCTTAATGCCAGGAATTATTTTTTGGCTTTGTGGTATGTGGGCCAAGAGCCAGACTTGAAACTCATCTGTACTTTATCTGTAATCTCTCTTTAAGTCAGAAGCCAGAAAGAAAGAGTCATGTAAGAGAGACTATCAGAGTAGGCATTTTATGAACTTCGGAGTTAGATCATCATTTAACAGTCCACATCTCATGTTCCCCATCTGTGTGGTGGATACCTTACTGAGAGTGCTTGTGATCATGACTTGTAAAGGTACTTAAGAAAGCCTGGTTCAGCATGGCTTAACAATTAGGAGTTAGTTAAATAGGATTGACATTAATAACATATGTTCAATTTAGGGGGGTGAATTCTTTAACTGTTGTTTAATAAATCCTCTGAATTAGCTCTTTTTTTTTTTTAAACCACAAAGCATCATTGATTCATCATGAACAGGAAGTTGCAATATTTAAAGTTAGCTATTAGTTTAATATCCACTATGAGACAGGAAAATGGTGCAAGATGACACGGGGTCCCCTGCAATTTTCTTTACCAGTTTCTTGTCACTTGAATCTGTAGTAAATTGCTCCAAAGATACCCACATCCATGCACATGGGCAAATGGGTGAGAGAGGCAAGTTTATTTAAGAAAAGGGACTTGAAAGACCTGAAATAAGGGTGATAGAACAGGAGGACAACCTGACAATTCAGGTTCCTACACGGAAGGGGCAGGAATAGACGACCAACCCAGTAACAGAGGAATGAACATGTTTTTGAAACATCTTTTATAACTATTAGTAAGTTCCCCACCCTTTAATTTGATTGGGCAGTGACAGATTGGTGGAGTTCCTTTTGTGTGATTTTGCCCACAAACAGGTAAACCATGTGTGAGAACCATAGCATTTTGAGTGACACTTCCTTTGTGTCATGTTAATCCAAATGGGGTAATTTTGGCATTTTTTCTAGCCTGTGGTGGTCAGAGTGGCTTTGAAGTTCTTTATTATTATTATTATTTTTTGATTAATTTATTTTACATCATTATCTACCCTGGGGTTCTCCCACCACCTTCTCACCCTGAAACCATCTTCTTAATCTTTTGTTCTTATCCCACCCCTGATTTCTCCCCCCATCCCCCTTTATAAAATACATAGAAGAAAATATGGGCAAAATGCTCCAAGACTTACAGTTCAGAAATCTTTTTCAGGAAACATCTATAGATGCTGAAAAAATGAAGGAAAGCATAAACAGCTAGGACTACATCAAATTCAAAAGCTTCTATACAGCAAATGAGACAATAACCAAAACAAACATACAAAAAACCCCATCTGAATGGGAAAAAGTATTTGCCCTACACACGTGATAAGGGCTTGATAACAAAAAACTCACACAATTTAACAAAATGACAGAAAGTCCAGTCAAAAAATGGGTAATTCTAAAACCACATTTCTTCAAAAAGGAAATACAAATGGCCATTAGACATGTGAAAAAATTCTCAACATCATTAATAATCAGGGAAATGCAAATCAAAACCACAATGAGATGTCATCTCACACCAACTAGAATAGCCCATATCAAAAAACAAAAACAAAAATGGGCAACAACAAAGTGCTGGTGTGGATATGGAGAGAAAGGGACACTCTTACTCTGCTGGTGGGAATGCAAACTTGTCCAGCCTCTATGGAAAGCTGTGTGAAGGACCCTCAAACTACTAAAAATGGAACTCCCATTCGATTCAGCAATCCCACTTCTAAGAATCTACCCTAAGGTTACAAAAACTCTAATCCAAAAGACACCTGTACTCAGATGTTTATTGCAGCACTATTTACAATAACCAGGATATGGAAGCAGCCCTAATGCCCCAAAATAGATGAATGGTTCAGAAAGCTGTGGTATATGTACACAATGGGATATTATTCATCAGTCAAAAAGAACAAACTTAGGTCATTCTCGGCAAGATGGATGGAGCTAGAAGGACTCATGCTAGCAAGAATAATCCAGGAAGGAAAAGAGAAATACTCAATTTTGTTTGAAGATATTCATGGCTCTTCTATCAGCATTCATATCCCTTTTCCTGGAGGTTCTGTCTTGGTGATTCTGTCCTCCCAGGGAGTTCAGTTACCTATTCTTGGCATCTAGTCTCAGTTATTTTATCTTTAGCTCAATAAGAACAGAGTTCATGCTCACTTTCTTTTGTTTTATTCTAAATGCCTTACTATCTTTCATATAATAGGTGCTCAGTAAATATTTGTGGACAGAGTGAAGGGTGTGTTATCATATTGAGCATATATATATGTAGATCTCCTGGTTATGTAGTCGTGATATTAGTAGATAGTACCACACTGCCCACTAGAATGGTTTGCCAGTTGTACTTTTGCCAAACTATATTTGAGGTTGTTTCCTCACATTCTCATCAACATATTATCAGACTCTTGTCTCATTCCCATTTTGATAGCTAAAATGTTTTGTTTTAGTTTGAATTTATATTTTTTTAGGTTCAATATTTTTTCATATATCTTAAGATGCTTTATATATCTTTTGTTATGACCTATCTATTCATAAGATTTTGAATGCAAATAATTTTTTAATTTCCTACTTTTTTTCCTTTGGAAGAATTCTTTATGCTGTAGTTTAGAACTTTGAGATACAAGTGTTCAAACTTTTTCCCATTTAGCTTTGATTTTCCTCACCATAGATTTTGACATCAGACAAAGTTTCATTTTTAATTTGTTAGCCATAATGAGCTTTTCTTTTATGAAATTTTTGGGTGATAGCTATAAAAACTTATTTTTTTATGATATAATTTATTTATATATATTTCACATTATTGTAGTCCCGGGGGTCCCCCCCTACCATCCTGGCCGCTCCAGCTGCCCCCCCCCCCCCAGTTGTGTATCTTCATTCGGTTGTCCATATATTAGTAAAACCATTTGGTTTCTGTATTTATAAAAACTTTTTCTGAGATTTTACATAAGGAATTTTCTCTTGGTTTCTACAAGTACCTTTACAGTTTCAATTTTTTTTGTTAAAATATTTAATTCATTTTGCAATGATTCAAATACTTTGTCTTTGCTTTATTTGTTGTCTTACTAATTCAACTAAGTTTTATTTCCTACAATTTATGTGCAAGAAATATTGCTGTATGCCCTCTTAGAAGGCTTCTGATAATTCAGTAGGATAAATAGGATTTCCAAAACAAATTTCCCATGTGAAAGCAGAAGTTCGCATCTTTTGGGAATGCAAAGAAAAAGGTGATTCTCTGTGTGTGTAGGGCGGACAGCACTCATGACAGGGACAGATGCAGACCATACTAATTTTTGAAGTGATCAATGCCCCAAAATAACTTAGTTTTTTGAGATGCTAATATAAATATTAAGAACAGGTATGATCTGAATTATAAGAATGTTGAGCATAGGGAATGAATAGATTACCTGATGAACAGGATTCACATTTATAGACTTGGCATCCTTCATGGTATTTTTTTTTACCCAGGAAGAAAATCAGATAACTCAGAAAACTTCATTTGAAAGACCCAATTTTCAAGATGAGGGGAGATAAGAATATATAAGAATGGTGATATAATATCAGAATATATACTCAAATACAGAAATACACTGACATCGCTATATATGAATAGTATCCTACTTACCTGTATGATTTTGGAACTGCCTTTGTGAAAAAAACAATAAATATTAAGGATTTTTTAAAAGGTCAGGGTATCAATAAAAAGGGTCCGGGAATTAGAAGGGGGCAGAACCACTTGTGAGGTGATATAGGAAAAGAAGATTAACCATGTGGGGAAATGTATCACACTGGGTCCAATGGGTGGAAGTGGTAGAGAATTTTCATTCACCGTGCGAGACACGAAGGCAGACGATAGCAAAGAGTTTAGTATGTCCAAAGGATCAGGGGCCAACTTCCGTTTTGAAAGCATGATGAATTGTGTAAGTTGACATTCCCTTCAGAAAGATGAGTGAAATTTGATGTCAAAGGCCAGCAGGTAGTTATTTTTTTCCTGGAAAAGATAGCAAATTGTTTTCAAAGCAGGATAGAGTTCTGTGGCATTATAGTTAAGCCTGTATTATTAAGCTAGTGTTATTAAGAATGTAAGGAATGACACATATCATGTTTTGAGGGAAAAAAGTGAAACATTGGATTATATTTCAAGTGTGTGTGTGTGTGTGTGTGTGTATGTGTGTGTGTGTACACTTTGTGTGCACAGAGATTGAGACTGTGGTCGGGCATTAACTTTTGTTCTCAGAGAGTCAAGAACATTATAAAATGTCTAACGAATCGTGAATTCTTTGACATTTATGTACATTTCATGCATGAAGACTAATACTGTTCTTTTCTTCCATAATTGAATCCCCAGGTTGCCAGGCTGCTTCCAGGAAGGTGTGGCAGCTGCTAGAGATGCTGTGCTTTGCACAGCCAGTGTTTGGCATCTGTGTCTCCATTGCATTATGTGTGTGAGACACGTGCTTACGCCAGTATGCGCACCTTTGTATTTCTCTTCACCGCTAATTTTTATAAGCTAATCAGTGGTAGTAAAAGATCAAATAGTTGGCTACCTGCAGGTGCTGCTGAAATTAAATTGTGAGGAAAGGCCTCTGTGGATGAACTGGACATGTTTGGCAGTTCAGACTTAGTAGATGAAAGTCAAGTTTATAGTGTTAACATATGGTGCATACGAGATGACAGCTCAGAGTGATTCATGCTGGTTAATAATCAACGTTAAATGACCCCAGGGTTTGCCATGTCTAAGTAGGTATTAAAAGAAATAAGATTATATTAACTTTTTGTTTGTTTGTTTGTTTGTTTGTTTGTTTTTGAAACTAAATGGAGAAGCCTGTAGAAAGCTTGGCTTCTTCCTGCTTTCTGATTGCTACCCTCTCATACTTCCTGGGGCCGTTTGTCCTCTGAATAGTGGAATACAGTGTGCATCTTCTGAAACTCTGCCATTTCAGCTCTGTCTTGGAGTAAGCTCCAGCTTAAAGAAATAAAGAAATGATACATAAAAGATGGTGGTGTGATTGTCTGTGTGCCTGCTGCCATGTAATGTTTCTGGAGTGAGAGTGTGAATCAGCAGTTCCTAGGCCAGTCCATGTGATAGTCCACACAGGACAAATACCATCAGACAGAAGGGAGCCAGCGAGAGTGGAAATTTCTAGTAAAAATGAATCCCTCACTTTAGAAGGAAGGTTAATAAAACAATCAGGTATCACTGAGAAAGTGAATTGGAGTTGTTTTATATGAGTTATTAGATGAAATTAAATCAGAGGTTGACAGAGAAAATCTGATGGAAAGGGTAGTGGTGATTATGAACAAACTAATTTAAGTGTCAATAAGTATGAAAGAAAACAGACAGTTATTTGAATGATCAGACTTGTGCTTCCTAGTATTTTAAAACAGCATTCCATTGTATTTTCTTTTGTTTTTACTTTATATCAGCCAAAATTATTGTCTAGACTACTAAATTTCTTCTTGAAATTTGTAGCTTTCCAAAAAATAAATCTAAATCATAGCAGTGAGTAATTAAATAGACTAAAACTTGAACTTGCCTGGAAAAGAAGACTGGAACTGAAAAATCAATAAGCTTAGGAAAAAAAACTTGTAAAAGCTTACTCAATATAAAAATAGCAATAAATCAAGAATAATAAACAACCAAGTTGCTTGGTTAATCGTTTACTTTGAACACCATGCACAAAAAGAATTGATGGCTTCTCTATGTGCTTATTAAAGATTTCTAGCATTAGAAAGTTTGTGGCAGAATAAAGGAAGCACAAACAAAACATATATGAAAGAAATACCGTCTTGCATACCAAAAGTCACTTTAGTGAAATGAAATAATAAACTAGGGAAGATATGTTCCTGAGTTGTTCAGATGCAGGGAAAACTTTTAGCATGTCTCTAAATGTCACCACACTGAAACAACCTGGTTTTGACTACCAATTAATAATCCAAAAGTCATCATCTCTGACATTATCTATGGTGATTTTAAAAGTTATGCAGTTCAGCATCCTGATCATAGCTACTGGAAAATTTCCAGTTTAGTAAATTCACCCACTATAAAAATGAGGTATGTTTAGGGGAAGTAGTATATTAAAAAATACGTTAATGAGATAATATTTGTACATATCATTGTTTATATTTTTACAGTATCGGATTTCTCCTCCTCCTTTCCAGTGATGTTATCACAGTGCTCCCTCCACCAAGGCACCCCTAGTGCTCCACTATTGCTAGCCCTTCCTTTTGCAACCCCATTCCTCCTCATAATGCCTCCATCTATAGTCAGCTTTCAAGGACTACCTTTTGAGTTTGGCTTTATCTAACCCATTGCGTGCTTTCTCTGTATTCCACATATGAGTGAGACCATCCACGATTTATCTTTCTTCTGACTTATTTCCTTGCACCTATTCTCTTCCAGCTCTATCCATGTTACCACATATGGCATGAATTTATCTTTTTTGATCTCTGAGTGGTACTCCATTGTGCATATACCACATCTTGTGGCATCATTCGTCTGTCTTTTGGCTATTGCAGATAGTGCTACAATCAACATGGGAGTGCAAGTTTCCTTTTGAATTAGTATATTGGAGTTCTTCTGAGAATTCTCCATACTGTTTTCCATAGGATCTGAACCAGTCTGCTTTCCCACCAATAGTGTAAAAGGATTCCTCTTTCTCCATACCCTTGTTGGCACTTTGTTTTTGTTCTTTTTGATATGAGCGATTCTCACAGGCGTGAGGTGCTCAGTGTGGTTTTTATTTGCATTTTCCTGATGACAAGTGATGGTGATGATGAACATTTTTTAATGTGCCTCTTGATCATCTGTATATATATTTCCCTTTATAAACTGCTAATTCAGTTCCTCTGCCCATTTTTTGATATGGTTATTTTATTTTATTTATTTATTTTGTAGACTTATAGGGGATTCTTTGTGGATATTTCATATCAGCCCCTCGTCAGATGTATGATGTGTGACTATTTTTTTTTCCATTTAGTGGGGTGTCTTTCACTCTGCATAAGCTTTTTAATTTGATGTCATCTCAATTGTTTATGTTCTCTTTTGCTTTCCTTGCTGTTGGAAACGTATTTGTGAAGACATCATTGGAGCTTATGTTGTGAACTTTATAAAAGAATTTCTTTTAATGTGGTATCATCTCTCTATCAGAAAGCACTAGCTGGATTTGAAGTTAATGTTTAAGGTTTGACTATAAGATTAATCAGTTGCTATATACATACATATATATATATATATATGTAATGAAGTGATACCAATTCTGAAACAGTAAATGGGGTCGTAAACACTGATAATACAGCATCAGTTAAAACTCCCCACCTTATAAAATAATTATGCCTTGATGTCAAAACATTTAATAACTACTTGATGATTCAAAATAGTATCTTTGATATTAGGATTTTACTCCTTCGAGTTCTAGAGAGGAATGAATCCAGTGTATCCTTGAATAGTTCTCCAGTTGTAGGAATGAGTAGACTGTTTCTTAAATGTAAAGCTGTGTTTCCAGCAGAGCAGAGTGGGCTGGTTTCATAGTGGTGCCTCAGTGTCCACTCTTCCTTGATGCCCACTGGAGTCCAATTCAGTCATATCCTGGTAAGCAATTGTTACGGTCCTGGAATTTCCCTGTTTTCCTTTTTTGCCGCCAGGTTCATCTTAAATGAACCTCTCCTCAGTCCCGTAAGGCTGGTCTGTTTTTGCATTTCTCAGTTCTGCTTTCTTTTGGCAAGAGAGCTGGATGTGGTTGACAGATTATATATGAAAAGGGCTTTGGTAATTGCTCGTTCTGTTCGGTGACTGTGCTGCTGACAGATGGGCAGAGTGAATATTGAAAGTGTTCTGGACCTCCTCGTCCTCCTTCGGCGTGCGAGTGGTGAGCACTGCCAGCACTTTTGATATTATCTATTAGTAAATTTAAAAAGAACCACTTGGATCTTTACATCTTTTTTTTTTTAAACCTATAACTAAATCGCATTTAATGCTGGGTTTTCTCCCACATCTTCTACACCACCTTGGTATATGTTTTTTGGAATAGAGAAAATTCTCAAGATGTTCCTGCAGGCTGGCATGAGTGAGTGCCAACAGTTTTTACAGACTTGTTAAAAGATTTATTTTTTGCCTGAGAATTACACATATGGCCTAGAATGATAATATTAGGATCTGTGTTGGTTGAGATAATTGGCAGATCTCACCTTAGGAACGTGATTGGTTGGCTTAGCTCTTTCATTTTAATCTGTTGTCTCCATGACAGTCAAGTTACCATCATATAGTATATTACTATGCTAAAAGAAAAAAAAACAAACCCAAAACTCACTTAACCCATTTATCAGGGGCATCTGTTGGTTGCGTTTGAATTATTTAAAACTGTCTCTTACATTGGCCAATTTAGTGGCAGCCAGCAAAATCAAAATGAGCAAAAGAGGGTATCCCAGTAATCCCAGATCTGTGAAGGTGGTTGCTCAAAGGGACCAGGGGAAAGGCCCCACTACTTAATTCTAGAGGTGATCTCATGCAGTTTGAGTAAAAAAAAAATAAACACATAGAAGTAAAGCCATGTCATTGAAGACTGGTTATCAACATGGAGACAGGATAATGAACTAGCCTGGGAATGTGACTGAAGCTTTTACACCAAAGCTTTTACACCAAAAAGGCTCTTCCATAAAAGGGCAATGATATGCTTGAGGTTTAGGGCAAATGAGTTCATCTGTTTATTTTCAGTTGTGACAAAAGGGAAATCACGTCAACTCAGAGTTAGCCAGAAAGCAGTTTGCTGCAGAAGGATCCACACCAGCCTCTTCGCCGGATCCAGATTACCTCTTATTTGAAGAGAAAATGCGATTTGAATTGTTGAATTGGAGCTTTATGATCAGGAGTGAAAGAACTCAATGGGAACAATGTGAGGAAAAAGCAGATAAGAAAACAAAGGATCATCAAATATTGCAGGATGGCCAAAAAACTACAATTTATGCTGAGATTTATGTTCAGAAGACAAACCAAAGGGACTCTGGAAGACCTTGAATATCAGGATTAGTCCAGACACTTATAAATGAATACTTTCAAACTTTCTGGTATTTGAAACATGCAAAATTCTGATAGAGTTATTAGATAAAAGTTTTAGGGACAAATCTGGAGACAAAAAATTAGGCTAAGAGGAAAAAAATTTTTTAATTAAGTATAATTGAAAAATTTAAATGGAGACAGATTAAGGAAACATAACCATCAGAGAAGATTTCCAGTTTTAGATTTCAAGTACATTGAGAGTGCTACCAGCATGAGAGAATAGGGACATTTAGAAGGAATGAGGTTTTGAAAAGAAATGGTAATGGTGACTTTGGGTATTATGTCCTCTTCTGCATATGTAGATCCTGATATATTGAGCCCCTAAGTTTCTATTTTCTAATTCTTTTATCTTACTCTCCCTGAATGATCAAATAGTTTAGGACTTCAGTTCTCATCTGCACACTTAGGAAAGCCATGATTCTTCAGTGGCTCTCACCTCTTCCCCAAACTCTGCAGGATCCCAATAGTTCAAACATTCCAAACTCTACAGCCTGTACTCCTCTGAACTATTTACTCTGCCCCACCACAGAAAGCCAGACTTTCTACTCCTCCATTTTCCTAGTGAAAGTGGGTGACCAAAGAAAGGCTTTTTAACTTTGACTTTAACACATACAGGCCTGCTTCTCTTTCCGTAGCAGGCTACTAGCAGTTCCTTTCCAATTACCTTTAACTTTAACTGGGTACACCTATCTGCCTGCTTCTTTCTATGAAGCAGGCTACACACTCTTCATTAGCATTTACACTGATCACCTTTACCATTGATATGCAAAAGCCGCCAACAGCTCTCTGCCTTCAGCTCCAAAAACTGCAGAAGAAAAAAAACCTAAAAACACAGTTTAAACTCTTGTGGGTTCTTTCCACCATCCCCAGCCTTCTCAACCAAAATACCAAACCAATGCAAGACTATCAGTGCAGACTAATTTATTTCTAACAAAGTGATTTTCTAATTACTACAAAAGAAACATGTAAGACTCAGATTACTTTAACATTGTTCAAAACCTTTCTCAGCATTGTCCAAAGTCCTTTTCCAGATTGCTCAGAAATCCTCAGTCTCTCAGTCCTGATCATCTCACCAATGTCCAGTCAGAGTTCATCTCCAGACACTTGAAGACATGTTCCTTTGGCTGCTCCTTTGGCTTGTTCCTCCTTGTCTTCCACGCTGTGTTCTCCTTGTCTTCCAGGTAGCAGGAACTCCATGGTGCCAAACCAGCAAAGTTCACTTTATTTTCAGGCCTAACTTTTGCATGGCCTCTTTCAGACACAAATCAAACTCAGCAAAACAAACTCCAACTCAGAGTTCAAATCTGCAAACTTCCTAATCGCCTTTAGCACACCTGTGGCTAGCCCAGGTCAGCCAAGGGCTGCAGGTCCCCGATGGCCACATGGCCAAGCTCACATGATTCACATCTCCATCTTACAAAATGGCCAAAACCAAGCTCTCCTCCAAGAATCTTTCTAGCTGACCTCCCTATTGGATCCGATATCCATATTGGAATCAATCTCTCTCTTTGTTTCCACACCCTTTATATACTCTGATTTCCTGCCTTCCAGGAACCACTCCTGGACCATTTTACTTCTTCCTCCCCCTTGCATCTCCCTGAAGGGAAATTCCAAATAAGGCATTTCTCACATTTTAGCATAACTGTCCTTGAAATCTGCAATCTTAAACAGGAGACAATGGGGGGGGGGTTGTATCACACCCTATCACTAGTAATTATCACCTGATCTTCCCTGTCTTTTAAACATCTTCCACTTTTTCAATTTACTTTATATGTTTTCTATATTGCTTGAATATCTATGATATAAATATGTAACATTCATAACTTAAAGATCTATAGATTCAATGGAAAATAATAGGGTTTGGTAAGGATGTGGAGAAATTGGAATCCATGAATATTTTAGTGAGAAGGCAACATGGAAATATGGCCATTCTTCAAAATTAAAACCAGAATTACCATATGTTCCAGGGACTCCACCTTTAGGTCTATATTCTAAAGAATTAAAAACTGAATCTCAAAATAGATGTCTATATACCCATGTTCATACATTTTTCAAAGTATATATATATATATAATATATATATTACTATTAATGCAACCAAAAGCAGAAATCAACTCAAATATCCATCAGATGAATAACTAGAGAAAATGTAGCGTATGTGTGTATGTATATATACATATATATATACATGTAAATTCAATGGAATGTTACGTGTTTTAAAAAGAGAAAGTTCTGACATATGCTACAACATAAATAAAACTTGAGGACACTACATTATGTGAAATTAGTCACGAAAAAGACAAACACTACGAGTCCACATTATGGGAAAGCTAGGCTAGTTAAATTTTCTAGAGACAGAAGGTAGAATGGAGCTTGCCAACCTGGCGTAGGAATTAATGGGTTAAGTTAGAGTTTATTAGGTTCAGACTTTCAGGAGGGAAGGTGAAATTTTTCTGGAAATGGGTGGTACGGAATATACTTAATTAGAGTATATGTTTGTATATATAATTGCATGGGTAAAAGTTATTGATATGGTACATTTCATATTTTGTGTATTTTTACCAAAACTAAAAATAAAATGTTAAATGAAGCAACTGAAGAACCCAACTATATAATAAAGACAAAGACTAGACAAAGACTAGTACTTAACCAAAAAGAACTCCTAAGCACCAAAAGATATATATTCTAAACCCATGCCTTACTCTTAAGAATGACCTTTTCTTCTTAAAAGAAATAATTCACTGCAGAAAAAACAAATTATTTACTCATGTCAGGCACTACAGTTTCATTTCAGAGACAAAAAGCCATCATATTATACTGTGTGCTAAAGTATCATTTCACTGTTAATCAAGTTTAAATGAAACTCTTTATGGATGGCTAGAGACCTAAAACTGAAGTACCAGTATACCATTAATATTTTAATTAAATCTATGAATATTCATAGCCATTTATTTCTTTAAAGAACAAGATAACTAAATTATTCTAATATGCAAATTTCAGTCCTGACAAAACATCTTACCTTCATCTACATTACAAAAACCCAGTGCAGTTTGGGCCCATTCATTATTTATGTAATCCTAGAGTTTTTCAGGTTAACAAGAATTATTGAACATAAGCAACATTTTCTCAGATGGGGGAAGGAAAATTGTGGTGCTCCAAAAGTCATTTTGTCCTAGCCATCTGAAACAGTTGTATTTTATTTTTTCATGATTCTGAAGTAATTTCAACACCACCCCCAAAACCTGTTCTTCACTGCAAGCCCAAGAGAACATGAAAACTCGATCTTACTAAAGATTTGTTTCTTTGCTTTTCTTTCTACACCCTGGGAAATGCCAGCTCTAACACTGCAAAGATGCTAAGGACTTTGACAGCGAAACCAACTGTTTTATAAAACTAATACTGCATTACTTCCATTTTTGAGTTTAAATGAAGTCATGCAAATTGATTGACAGCCCCCCAAAGTGAATCAACTCATTCTAATGCAAAGGTACAAATAAACTCTTAGAGCCAAGGAGCTATCCAAAGCACATCGCCACATTGGGATTATATGTATTTACAACCATATTTTTATTTCAGGGTAGTCACCATAATAAGAAATACAATGGCTAAAAATTCTGATAAATTCTATTTCTTATTATTGTTGAATTGCAAGACATATCTGTTCAAAATTCCTGTGACTGGGGAAAACGAGAGTCAATTTTTAGTCACCTAATAAATAATTAACAATTTTGAAACTCCATCTAAGGTTCTATAATATCAAGTAAAACACAAAGATTTCTTCCTCTGTCTACTAAAGATGGCCAGCCAAGAAAGTCTTATTAAGTATTTTCTGAGCGGTGAAACTTATTTCAAAGGGAGAAGTGTGTCTGAAAGAGGGTTACACAATTGTGGATTTCCATGGACCATGGATTTCGTTTTCTTTGAATACAATATAACAGTCTAGTAACAAAACTAAGTGGCAGGGTTCAGTGAATTAAGATAGATATATATTCAGAATTTCATATGCAAACTGAGTAGGAAAAAGGGTCCCTCAACCAATGGGGAAAGGAACACCAGTGTATTCTGCACACTGACATATTATCTACGACACTAAGGTGTCTCTGATTATCACATTTAAGTATGTAATGATGTTGAGCTGGTATTTTCCTGTGTGACAGTATTCATTAAATAAACCAGATAAAGCCATCATGATTTCTTTTCCTAAGGGTTGTTTCTTTTTTTTTTGGGGGGGGGGCTGGGGGGCATAGGGAATTTTTTTTTGGGGGGAACGCATAGGAAATGTCAGAAAAAATCAGATGCAACCTACAGGCCTGTTTTATTATTCACTCAGTCAATAAATACACATGGTGAATAAGTGTACAATTTTACAAATAAAGACTATGAAAAGTAGCCGTTTTCAACTTGGTAATTCTATTATTGTGACATGATTGAGAACATTGACAGTATTTGCTTGACTGAAAGCTGCAGCCTCTTAACTTTTCAGCCAAGTCATGCAGACTGAGAAGGTGACAGAAAGATGAGTGGCTGGAAGGCCGAGCACCCAAGGAGACTGAGGTTCTCCAGACTCTGTGACTTGGCTTGTGCATTCTAATCAAGTCACTTAAATTTGGGGGATCCACTGTAAACTCTAGAAAGCAAACCAGATTCTATTTCAGAGATCATGTAACAATTTACTAACCACTGGGACCATTTGTAGCACTCTTCGGAAGTTACTGTAAGGGAGAGAGTGAAAAAGTTTATGATGATCATCCAGGAACTTATATGGTAGCATTTTTAGATTCCATGATTTTTTTTCATCAAGAAAACTATTGATATTCTTTGCTTGTGAAAGTAACCATCGTATGGGTTCAATAAAGAAGCGAAATATGAAGCAGAGCTGTAAATATTTCTGATCTTTGTCTCTCTGTCTCATTGATTCCCTCATTTTTTCATTGACTGTATAGGTGCTTTGGCAGTATTCCAAGCAGTGTGAATGAGCAGTGAATAAAGTGGACAAAAATCCCTGCCTTATTGGAACTTCTGTTGTAGAAGATGAGATGGATGATAAACAAGATAAAGAAATATGTGCTATTTTAGTAGTGATAAGTGCTAAGAAAAAAAATAAAAGCAACAAAGGAGACCTAAAGTAGCTGGAGGAAAGGCTGAAATTTTCTAAAGGCTGAGGAGTTGGGAAAGGTCTTTCTGAGAAATGTTCAGAAATTCTGATACTTGACATAGTCTTACTGCTTAGTCTGTGACCTGCTGGTGTTTGTATGGAGTTTGCATCTAGTCAGCTTTGTCCTTAGCTCCATTATGAGCTCCTTGGGTTGAAGGACAGTTTTTATTAGCTCTTTATATTCCTCACCCCATTTTTATTGAAGTTTAAATAAGTCATCCTGACAAAGATTTGATACAATGTCAAACTATAACCAGAAATGATGGAAAAGGCAACGTCTTCATATCTAAGAAGTTGGTGGGATTTTATTAAAGTTAAACATTTAATACTTGTTTCATCGAATTTTTATTAATCCAGGCACTTGGAGTTACAAAATTAAAGCCAGAGGAACAAAGGGTGTTAAATACCTTTCAGTTTCCTAATGAAAGTTGGACCTTTTTTTTTTTTTTTTTTAAGCAAAATCTGCCTCAACAAAGACCTCCAAGGGAAACTGTACCACTCAAATTGAAAGTGAATTGGACCATCTTTGGAGAGGTGGGAAGTCCAGTCAGTTTTCTTCAAATTCCTTGTCTTTTACAGGTGTTTGGATGTCAGCCTGAACAGAAATCAAGTAAAATGTCCAAGTTTCAGCATCATTGTTAGAACCCAACAGCAAAAATCAGATGATAATTTGACTCTGTAATTAACAGTTAAATTCATCCTCCAGATTTCTTTAGCTTCTAACAAACCAGGCAGGAAATTGGAATCAGAAAGAGGAACTTGAATGTGCAACTTTGATTTCTGGCTCAGTTTTTTTCCAAAGAAAAGTTCTCCTGAGAAGAGTTAAATTTACGGCCTCCATGGACATGAAAGCTATGTTGTTGCTTCTGTTTTTGTTTCAAAACCTTGAAAAAAAGAAAACTCACCCAGCACTACACTTTGATTAGTTTGAGCAGTTGTTTTCCCTTAGGGGAGACTCTTGACTGTAATTTCATCAAAAAAAAAAAAAAAAAAGAAAAAAAAGGTGCCTGAACTCGAACCAAAGTTTGAGTTTGATTTTCCCTTGGGGATTTGACATTTTCTGTTTTCTGACATTTTTACCATTGTTAGACACACTTCTTTGTATTCTTGCCCTATGTTCATCGCCTGAGGGAATTGTGTATTTTATCTACTGGAAGGCAGGAATGACTTCTGTTTTGGACAAGACATTTAATTGTTCAAATAAATCCAACTCCGGTGTAATAGACCAATCATTAGGAACTGGGCCATGTGACAGCATTTGGATTCATGAGCCCCCTTCCTCCCCTCCCCAATCCTCCCTCAGTTCAGTCCAGAAAAAAAATTAAATGCCAGGCCCACAAAAATGAATTCTTTTTTCTTTCCTTCTCCACCTGGTCCTCCCTACTTCACCCTTTCAAAATACTAAATAGCATCCCAAACACAAATGTCATTTGTTTCAGCATTTTTGGTTTGTGTGTTTCTGGTTTGCTGTTTGGGAGAATAATATTTAGCTGCTGAGTAAAATAGTAACAAAGATTGCTTTTTTTGGTTGTTATTATTCTCTGTTTTATGTAAAATGAGATATTGAAATTAAAAAAGAAATGAAATGTTCCTTTTCAACTGCTTTGATGTCATTTCATTTTAATTATTGAAAAAGCCATATTTCCTAGCAACACTGCCTTCCTATTCATTTTTAGCACTCAGGAGGGAGGAGAGGGGAGGACCATGCCTACAAACATGAGCAATAGAAGCAAACAATAAGAAAAATAAAAATAAATAAATATTAAAAAATACAACTTCTGCAACTAAGTTGCTGATATGAATTTGTTAATGGCCTGTTGGTAGAAGTGAGTTCCCTTATTTTTGTTACAGTGCTGCCCAGCCTGGGCAGCTCATTGGATTATAGAAGGTGGTTCTTGGTTTTGGGAGTTGGGGCAAATGTAGCTTTGAGTTTTGAGTTATTTACTTTCATTGGTGCTGGGAGTGGCAACAATGTGGATGTACATAGACAAACTTGGGACCATGATGTTGGGTATGTTGGGGCTTTTGTGTTTTTCTCATTCAGAACTCTTACATTCACCTGCTGGAATTATTTTTTGGCTAAAGAAAGGTGTGGCATTATTTGGATTTGAGATCTTTGCAGCCTAAGAAACCTCTGGAACCATATTTCATGTGGGGACATTCCCACCTGAGATAATCTGGAGAAGCCTTGAAAGACTGTTGGCCAGTTTTTTGATAGACATATATCAAAAGGGTTGAATTTTCAAAAATAATTATGAGAATCTTTGTTTTTGGTCTCAGTAATTCTATCTTCATGTGTTGTGAAACCTAAGAGAACAAACTACTATGAACAAAGTTAAGTATTGTGATCTTGTTGTCTTACCTTTCCATGTGAAACTCAACAATGAGTAACATGTAGGTAAGGAGAGATTTGTCAAGGTGAGGTTGGGGCTGTGACTTTATTGTTCTGGTTGTGGACTCTGACATCATTTCATTAGTCTTCCTATCTCCAATTCACTATCTAAAATTAACTCTGATCACTCTTACCCAGCAGACATTACCTTTAGAACTTGAGATAATCTAGTTAGAAATCTTTAAGCCATAGGCCATCATGTTCTCTGAATTACTAATGTGTATATGCAACATGGGGGACAGCTCATCTTTGGGAGTCTGGATTGAGAGGAATGCCCAATAAAATTCATTTGTTAGAGTTATCCAGTCAATAATCATAAGAGTGTGTTGTGTTAAGGAACTCTTGATTTGCAGAAATCCCTTTGGTTTAAGATAATTCATATCTGTCTTTCATGCATTCAAGGATTGGTTTTAGAAGTTATCCTTTTTCTTGTTACATCTATTTGTACTGATCTCCACATCTCAATTTTTTAAAATTCTTGTAATGGTGTCTTTTTATAGTACATAAGCAAGCATGTTTGAGCAAATCTGGTAAAATACACATCTTAAGAGCAATATCCAAAATAATGTATTAAGCAAAGAAAAATAAGCGTGTTCTGTGTTTTATTCTGATTTAATATTAAAACCAGAATAAATGCATTCTAATTACCTATTTGAACCCATATTTTTTTTTTTTTGTGGTCATGTAAAGATGTAGTAGAATTTAATACTTTTTAGAAAAGCATTTATAAAAAAAAAAAAAAAAAAGACTGGCACATAGCTGTATGTTAGATTTAAAAGTAAGTAATTTTCTTTCCACAAGTGAGCTGGGGCATAATGATTAAGAGATTATTCTCAAATCAGCCATGGTCTTACTGACTATTCTGGGTGTCATGGCTGCAAAAGTACCACAGCTTGAACTGACAAAGGAATTTTAAAATCCAATAGTTGCCAGAACCCTTAATAAGGAGTCACTTTGATGCAGATGAGATGTTATTCCTCTCCAACCAGAAGCATGTGAGGATTTGTGGAAATTTTAAGAGAAAGTAAAAGTTATTCATGAGAGATAGACTAAAGAAAAGGAAAAGGATACCCATTTGAAGGCCTTCTTTCTCTCTTCACTCAGTTAATGTTGTTACTCTTATGTGCAAAGCAGACAAGGTCTCTGTTTTCCATGGAGCTTCCATTTATTGTGGGGAGCCAGAAAATAAATGAGCAAGTCTGGTTATGGGAAGTGCCCGAAGGGAAATAAAGCCAAGGAAACAGGGTTATTGCGGGGATAGAAATGAGTAGCAGTTTCAGATCAAGTGCCAAGACAGGCCTTTCTGATGAGGTGACATTGGAGCAGGAACTGGAGAAAGCCAAGGATGACAGTGAATATCATGGCAGCAGAGAATTTAAGGAATGGGAAGGTGACTGGAAATGGGTTTTTTGAGCACTGAAGAGGTTGAAGAAAATGAGAACAGAGAGAACTTTATTCTCACGAGCATTGATTAAGCCAAGTAGACAGTGTCGGCACATCCTTGGAGGTCAGTGTTGTGTTAAGAGTGATATTCCATAGACTAGCAGCATAAAGACGTCATCGGTAGTTTTTGTCAAATGCTGCTGACAACACTAGAAATAGTGAACAAAGCTTTTGGCCTGACAGTTAGTACCACTCCTAGAAAGTATCCACTTGCTCTCACTCTGAGCCCCTTAGTTTCTAGAATTTGTCTGTGTGTTTCTTAAGACTTTTCCAACATGTCTAGTTGATCTACTTCATTTGATTGCTACCTTCTTTCATAGGACAAACTAGTTTGTGCTGTGATTTTGTTTCATTTGATATATATGTGACAAAAATAGCATGTTGAAGCTTTAGTGCCAGGTACTGTGCTAAACACTGTATAAACATGATCTTCTTTAATCCTTGTTACATTCTTATTAAGTCTAATGACCATTATCACCATTTGTTTCGGTTTTCTTTTGGAACTTGGGAATGAATGTAGAGTACTACTTGTACTGTTTCATATGCCTTTAGCTGTTACAGCTATATGCTCCTCTCAAATAACTCCCCTAATCACAAAAATGAAGTTTCTACAGTAGGATAGATTTCTGACATAGTATAGGGTACCTCTAATTTTCTTTCTCTATTCTCATGGTCCTTCCATTTTGCAAATGTGAATTTCATCTTCAAATTTGTACACATGTCTTAGCATCACAACTCTCACAGCTATCACATCCACATAAGACCTCTAGGGGCAACAGAGGTCTATTTCTTTGAATTTCCTGAAATGAGTAAGCCTTTTTCAGAAGATCCCACATCTCACTAGCCTGAATTGTAGACCCTTGCCTAAATCCATCTCTGTTAAGACATTGGGTCAGTCAAGAAGTATACTGCTGTCCAGAAGAACAAAAATCGGGATATTTTGAGTAGTTATTGTTGTGGGGGATATGCATTGAGTAGGCTGCCACATTATTTTTGTTTTTTTCTGTTTTCCTTAGAACATATGGAAGAAATATCCCTAAAACCAGTGATTTTATCCAAGTCAAGCTGGTGAACAAGAAGTGTAGTGATAACTGAGTCACTAGAGTATGTCCCCTCTCAGTATGGATTACTTGCTACCAAGTAACAGCGACCTAAAATAGCAATGGTTTCTACCAAGTAGACTTTCACCCTTTCTTAGACAAGCTATATAGATCAGGTATGATGATTTTGTCCCATGAAGTTCTAGCTCAGGGTTCTGGCATGAGTTCCAATTCATTTTCCCTGGCAAAACCATGGTCCAAGATAGTGATCTTTGTAGCCAGGATGAAGAAAGACAACAGAGAGAGGAGGACAAAGGGCTTGTTGCACTATATGTCTTCTAAGGAAGAATCCAAGAAGCTACCCCAGAACACTTTAGCTTACATCCCAACACTTCATCACAGAGGCATACCTCATTCTAGACCTGGGAGGACCAGAAATATCATCTGAATACTAAGAGATTCAACTGAAAATCAAGGGAGCCATTATTTTGGGAAAGTAATTCCTAGGTCCGTCTAATATTTTCTGTCATACCTTCCTAGTCTAATCACTTTATTGCCAAGAGATGATTAGTTATTTAGAATTTGCATTTTACCTCCATTTGTCCTTTTGAAAGCTCTGCCTGTATAGTCAGCTGTAGCCCAGTGTTCTAGAACCCCAACTCAATATGTATGTCTGTACCCTTCACTGAGTAGCCAGGAATCTCATGAGGCTAATGAACTCTTGAAATGTGCCTAACACATCTGGGAGACAGAAATTTTATTGCACTTTGAGTAATTTAAACTGTAAGCTGGTAATTCAGCTATTGGAAACTCTTTCCTTGTACTTGGAACAACTAGAATATGTGAAGACTCAACTATCATTTTTCTGAAATCTGAATATAAATGTTTTTATGCCTGATGGATTTTTAATTTGTACGTTGGGTTCCAAATTCCTTGAAAATATTAGACTCATTTAGCTACTTCATTTTAAAGTTTTCATTTTTTTAAAAAAATAAACTTTATTTACTGTTGGTTCTAATACAATATAAAATTCAGGGGTACATATTTCTGATGAACATTTAATGTTTGAATGGACATGTTCCATTATAAATGCAGACTGGAGTTCAAAAATTTGGCATTAAAAAAGAAAATGAAACATTTCTTTTTCAATCTAATTAAATCTAATATTTTTGATATATTAGGTATAATAAAAGTATTAAGAACACTAATTGCAACTGGTTTCATTTTACTTTTTTAAAATGACTACTGGAAATTTAAAATTCTGTTCGTGGCTCACATGATATTCCTACTGCTCAGCATTGTTGTAAAACCTCATTTCTCAGAGAACTTGACTCCATGTACAAGGGAAGAGGATTTCTGAACATGTCTTGTGCTTTCAGAGGAACTAGACATGTTCAAGATGAGTAGAGCTGGGCTTTACCTTTTCTGCATGTTGTTCTTGCTGGATGCTACTCTCTTCTGTCCTGTTTATTTTTATTTTTCTGTGCTTCACTCTCTCTTGTCCTAATGCACCGTCCTGATCCTTTTTCCTTGTTTCCCTTTACCTCTTTTCTTACCTGAAATAAGACTTGTGGCTGCACAGTAGATGAAAATACTGTATGAATACAACAATCCTGTGTTGCATTCAGTGCAAGTGGGATATCATTGTTGTATTTCAGTGCAAGTGGCTTTGAAGACATATCTACTGAGTCCTTCTGACATTAACCTTCACATCATGGGCTCTTCCTGATTGTGAGATGAACAGAGATTGAATCATTTTCTTGAAATGATGTAGAATGTTTTGTGTTCAAAGCCTACTTTCTATTCATTTCTTCATGTATGTTGGCATCTGTGGTGAGAGAGTTGAATAAAGTAGTGTGGTTCTTACTCTCTGAAGTGAACATTAATGTTTGACTTGATGTTTTTTCTCCTAAATATCATACTACAGATTAATTACAGAGCAGGTAGTGGAAACTGGGCAGTTCCCTGGACTTTTGAAATGCTTGACTGTTCCTCGCATTGCATAGCATTTTCATTTGTCTTAAACCACTAATCCTCTGTAGGGAGCTTACGCAACCTGCTTCACCATTTGGCATCTTGATTTTCTCATCAGTTGCTTCAGTAGCACTTGCTACACCTCACAATCGGATGAGGCTCGGATGAGAAGATGATTGCTGAAGTCATTTGGCCCCTCGGTAGCAGTGTTATCCTGAGGTATTTGTGTCGACCTGTTTTCTTATTCTGTGCACTGAGGATGGTGTCATTTCCCACTTGCCGAATCCTCTAGGTGGAGCGTGCT
Source organism: Uropsilus gracilis (assembly GCA_004024945.1). NCBI lineage: Eukaryota > Metazoa > Chordata > Mammalia > Eulipotyphla > Talpidae > Uropsilus > Uropsilus gracilis. Next base: position 71,624 of record PVHY01001903.1, on the reverse strand, counting down.
CTCGATTATTTGCACTGATGGAGAGAATCAACGTCAAATTTCCAAAAAGATAATTATAAAATCATGTAGAAAATATTTTTGTGTTTATGTTTCCATATGGGTCTCTCTCATGTTCCAAGAATTCATAATTGAGGAATCAAAAACCAAAAAAAAAAAAAAAAAAAAAAAAATCTGATTTGGAGGAAAATTTGAAACTTATTTTTTAAGGAAACTCTGCAATACTGCAATATCCCCTGGTTCCTCCAAGTCTGTTGAGAGGTAGAAACGGTTTCCTATCTTTAATCAAGTCAAATGTCTACCTTAGAACACTATTGGCTTATTTTCTTAACATTTCAATTACTTCCATGGTAAGATAGGAACAAACATTTGTGGAATAACCTATTTCTTCTTTAGAAGCATCAATGGCATGCAGCTTATACCTTGAGAGTATGTAATTAAATCCTGTCCATATGCATTTGAAAACAGACTTGTGTGAATCACCTATCCTGGGAATAAACCTCAAAAGATTGTCCTGCTATCAGTGCATGAAATGAGACAGATGTAGACTCCCTTTCTCAATCTCACCTTTCTTTGGATGCATTTTTTAAAAGAATTAAGAAGCAGTTTATTAGGCATACCCTTTCTGCCCCCAATGATCTCTGTTTGATAGGTGTGTTTTTTTCCCAGGGTGGAAATCTCAGATTTGTTTTCAGCTAATCAAAATGGTGAATTTTGATGGCAGTTTTTCCAACCTGGAATACTCTGTGATAACCACATTGTTTCTACTCAGAAGAATTTCTCCCTTGTCATTAGGGGGAATATTCTGGTGGAAATATTTGGTGATAGAAAACTACCTATGGAAATATTTACGGGTGTGTGTGAATGTGTGTGTGCACACATATTGTGAGATATATATATATATTTTTTTAATTTAAGAATTTACCTATTTCCTTCGATTCTTATAAGCTACAAATCATTTTGAATTATTATCTATTCCAGTATATGTCTATCTTGGACACCATTATGCTTTACATTCCCCAGTGGAAACCATCTTAATAAATATACCAAAATTTTCAATTTATGTATGTCAGTAGAGTTTGGCTTTCCCTCCCTGTGACCCCCCTACCCCCTGCTACTTTCCCTCTGTCTTTGTAAGTGAGCGGAAGTGAAAGGTCTGGAAGTGAGAGTGTAGTGGGTAAGACAGGCTTGCAGTCTTTTGCTTCTCTTCTGGTGGACAGCACACAGTCCTTTGGGCTCCCTCTCCAGCTACAGCGGCACTTGTGGCAGCTGCTGAGTCTGAGGGTCACCATGGCCTTTGCCATTTCACCATGACAGAACCTAAAAATAGAACTGGTGGCTGAGTGAAGTCAAGCTCTGCGGCTTTCTGAACATCTGGGACTCGTGTCTGTTGCCAGCAGAGCCTTGGCACCAAAAATACTCTGTCCCCAATTTTTATTTTGAAGAAAGCTTCCAGACCATCTCTGGGACATGGGGGCCAATCCAATCCAGATCCTGCACCTGCCTACCCAGCTGGTCACCAGTGCCCCAGGTTCACATTTTCCAGTGTTTTTCATGGATTCGACAGCCTTATTTATGACAGCGTGTGTATGCACCACCGGGTGTATTTGTATAAACACACAGTCCCAAATAGAGAGGTGCTGTAGGATATCATAAACAAATTTCATCTGTAGGAGGAGATCTTCTTAGAGTTTTGCTAAACTGGGTCCAGCATGATGCTGACACACTGCCTTTCGTGAAATTGGTTTTTATTAAAGTCTGCAGGTTATTCTTGTACTGGCAGTGGCTTTGATTAAGCACTGTATTAGGGTCATATCCTAGAATAACAACATTTTGAAATCCCTGGCTGTTTTGGAAAGAATTGTGATTACAGTTCTGGCTGTTTTCCTGTGATTACTAATGTCTGCTGAGGGTTGAGTTTCCCCAGTTGCTATTGGTGATTGAGTTGTGTGGCTGCCACTGGGCTTCCTTGCCAATCTCAGTGGCATTCTCCAGGGGGAAGTGATTGTGCATCGAAATGCTAGAACTAAAAGCTGTAACACAATTAACACAGGGTCTCAGGTTTCTGATGTGACTACAGAACTGGAATGGGAATGTTTTCTAGAGTCTAATTCAGCTGTGATTGAATTTCAGACGCAACAAGGCTGTCATGATGGAAAGGGAGAAGAGCCCATCTAAAAGAGATTATGAAGGAACAGGTTGAGGAATATGAGATGGCAGAGGGAAATCTAGGCACTCAAATATTTTGGCTCCAGCTGGCCTTTCTTCTGGACAGGTGTGTTCTGTGCCTGTCGACCAGCTCCCCGGGCAGTCGCTCACGCTGTTCAAAATGATCCCCTTTTACTCACCAGTGAGAAATGGAAAACAAGTTCCTGTCTAGTCTGTATGGAGAACTGTGTATGTGAATGCTGAGGGAAGTGGTCTCCTAGTTCTTCAAGCATACTATGGAATCATGGTCATCTAAATAAAAACAATGGCATACTCATTAGGACCACAGTTCATGGGAGGTTCTGTCCCACATCTGGGGAAAAAGCAGATTGTAACATAAGGAAGATTGAATATAAGGTTTTATTTTTTCAGCTGCTAGCAAATTAAAATCCTACATAATTTTATTTGTTGACTTCCTGCTCTTTTGTCTTTGAAAATCTTAGGATGTGGTATTTTTATCTAGCCATGTTGCTTATATATTCCTTGAGGGTGGCTTACTGTAGCTCAGACGTTTTGTATTCTCTCATGCTGCCTTGCCTAAAATAGTTTTGTGATAGCCTATCTGTCAATTCATGGGGAATTTTTCCTTTATGCTCTAAAACAAAAAGTAAATTTTAAGCTCAAACACAGTTGTACAGATACCTAAATAATTAAAATTATCTTGACTCTACTGAACTTACAGCGTTAACATACTTGGTATTTCTTATTTAGTTCTTTTTTCATAGTTGTATTAACTCTGATTTCAAGATAGATAGAACAACGAACTTTTGGACCTGTGTTCCACTTTCACACTAATATTAAGTCATTGTGGGTATGTACATATGTATGAATTTTATAGACAGTTCAATTATTTGGCAAATATCTGCTGAGTAGCCATTACTATTGGATATTGTTATAGGTACTTAAAATGCAAGAGTTGCTTTTATATTGTATTTTTACCTCATAGAAGGTATCTGATTTTCTCTTATTTTAAAGGTCTGTTGAAATAAATTCCCTTTACTGTAATAGTCACCATTTTACTTTGTCCAGTTTGGTGACTTTTGTTATGTATCCACAGCATTATTGCAACTATCACCACTAATTCCAAAATATTTTCATCATCCCAAAAAGAAACCCCTATTTATTAGCGGTCACTCCTATTCTTCCCCCAGCCTTTAGGAACCCTAATCTCTTTTTAGTCTCCAGAAACTTATTTGCCCATTGTGGACATTAGTGTAAGTGACATTTTGTCTGGTTTCTGTCCTTTAGCATAATGGTGTTAGGCTCATCCATGGCATAGTATGAATCAGTAATTATTCCTTCCTACTGATGTAAGGAAGATTATTGGGGCAGGAAACACAGTGTAGGAAGTAGTCAGCATTTGTTTTTGGAACTGTGAAGCTGGAGCCATGCCTGTTGGAATCCCAGTGGAGAGTGTAAGTTGTCAGTTGAGCATGGACACTCTGGCACTCGGGAGAAAGGTGTGACTGTACAAAGATGACCTCAGGCATTCTCAGCACATAGATGACTGGCATCTCTAGATCAGAAAAAAGGATGAGGAAATGAACCCTGGGTACTTGAATGGTAAAAAAATCAGGATGATGAGGAATAAGAAAACAAATGGAAAGCTCTGTTTTGTGAGGGAAAGAACAAAAATTATGGTTTGCCTCACTAAAAAAGAAAAGTGTTTCAAGAGGGGAATGGTTAGTGGTACTATCATTAGCAGCAGTATCTACTGACGCTGCTGGATACAATAAGAATGGGAATTGAGCACTGCTTCTTGACTGAGGCCATTTTAAGAGAGTAGCTTCCACACTTGGCATCACAAGTGTGAAAGGAAGGATCCCTGAAAAGTATATGTTCCTGGCAATTCCCAATGTTTGGAGCCCCACAGCTCTCACTGACTCTCTTTTACAGTCTGTTCCTTCTCATCATGCCCTTTATCACATTTATGTCAGTGGTCACCATGAATGCAGGGTTCCCTAGTTATCAGCATCCACCAGCCCATCACCTCCAGCACTGCTTTCTACACCTTCCTCTTCCTTCTCTACCACATGCCTGAATTTAACCATATCATCCTTTCAAATCCCTTCACAACTATCTTTATTGACTGTTCCTTTAGCCTTTTTTTTAACAACCTAAACTAAAATCTGTCTCACTTTGGAGAATCAGCTTCGTTGCAGTGCTTGTAAAGATACCTCTCTCCTGTCCTAGACAGAGATGTGATGTAGTAGGCATCTACCTTCCCTCTTCCAGACCATGTCCTCTTTTTTCTCCTTAAAAATTCCCATCCTCTCAGATCATTCCATCTGCAGTTATTCCTACTTGCAGTTATTTACAGACCCTGGGATTCTTCCATCTTTTTGGTAGGCATAGATCATGCAGTATGTATGTGCTGAAAATCGTTCACTTTCACATTTGGGCGGGTATCTGTCTTAGAGTCAGGCTTCAGTGTTTCTTACAATACCAAGGACAGTGTTTTGAGACATGAGGAACTATGGAAGATGACAAATGCATTAGTCAAACTCCTGCTGTACTGACCTGGTCTTAAAAATCACATGCATTCTAAGTGGATTATATAGTTGAAAGGAGAACTTAACACCTGTGTCAGACATGCTAATACTAATGATAGAATGAAGGAAAATAGAGATTTCACCTTTGGTGCAGCCAGTGAAAGTGAACGCACGTTGCCGTTTTTGGAGGCAGATGGAATGTGAACAGCTAATAAATCAGGTTTTGAAACATTGAAGAACAACTTACCTCGATGCATATGGTGTTGGATCTTAGACAAGATAGTACTGGGAACAAAAAAAAATAGATTAGGCAGCTTTGGAGGACATTGTACCTAAGCATCATCTGCATAACAGTATCTAAATACATTTCAAGGCATCAAGCACAGAGATTTTGTAAATAAATCATTGCAGTGTTCCAAGAGGGGCCTTGAAGATCTCTGTGGACTTGAACATGAAAGCATGGAGAGTAAAATCGTATTACCACAAGCGCTCTGTGATCATTCTCATATTTCCTATTCTGTTGCACTTTAAGAAGATCAGAAAATATAATCGCTTTATAGACTTCTCATAAGATGGCCTGACGGTTGAAATGCAAATCATCACAATGGCCAACTTTATATCAGTGCTTGTGAACCTGCTTTGCTTGCAAAATGTGCTTATATGGTCAACTCTTTTGTTCATAGAATGATACAAAATGGGCGATTGTATAAAAATATATAAAACTTCAGTATAAATGTAGATTTTCGAAAAAACCAGCAAGCATAGCTCTGATGTTTGAATTTGATATTTGCCAAGTGAAAATGTCGGGGAAAATAGCGAGCAAAAATGGATACCATTAAGTAATTTTAAGTCATCCTCTATTGACTTTTTTTTTTTTCAGTGATAAATAGCATAAGAAAATTTTCCTTTGAGTTTTTAGAGAAATGCATTTTTAGTAGCATATACGATTTGAGGATGTTCAGAGTTTCCTAGCAGAATTTCCCTGGGAATTTGTTTGAAGGTTGATCTTGGATTTTTAGTTCAGTCTGAATTTGAGACTTTTTTTTTTTTAAATGAGTAGAAAACAGGAATGGAAATTCATTTTTCATTTGGGAAAAACAAGCTAGGAAGATCCATCTAGCGATTGTTTCTTTTTATATTCCTCAGAGATAATGCAGTTAACAATTTGCTTGATTACCTCACTGGAGTTTGTGGGCATTTCTTTCTGTCATCCTGCAATGGTTTTATCGTGTTTGTCCTCTATTGGATACCATGCCAGATCTTCAGACATTATAGAGCAAATGATCCTTGTGTTTCTTCTGGAGGAACTCCAAGATTTGGCTCCTTGTAGAAGTCTGGGGTTTGAATCCTATGTATATTTTTCTGTTATTTTAGATAGGTCAAGTTTCTGAGCCTTAGTTTCTTTTTCTTTACAATGGGACAATGAACATACCTCCTACCTAGGCTGTTAAGACTAGATGACTCACATCTAAGAATATTCAGGAGTCAAAAGATTGTCCATTTGAACAGCTACCACAATGATCTGTTTCAAAGTGCAGTGAAATAAATTACTTAAATTTGGCTACATGAGATTAATTCAGCAGAACCATTGTTTTTTTCTGGGCCTGAAATGCAGAGCTTTACTGTAGTTATAATAAGCTATCACCAACTTGTTACCAGTTTGATGTTTGCTTTTAATCATTCTGGTGGTTTAACTGTAAATCATAAGTCAGGTTTTTTCTTTAGTTTTGGTACCTTGAATGCTATCACCAAGGAGGTCTTGGTAATCTTAAAGATTCTCATGGCATGTATTGTCTCTTTTTGGGTCTAAATTTTGACTGAGTGTGTTATATTTGATTGACCTTTGCTTGGCAAGAGAGCTCAAGTGATCAAGATAGGAGCTTACCCTGAAGGAATTTCCTTTAGTAGGAGAATAGTTAGTATTATAAAGAGAGTGAGAGGTACCCATGCAAGGTCAAAAAGGAACCCTTGGAAGACCTTGTGACTCCATAGAATTACTTCTGAATTGGAGAGTATTATCTGTGGTTTTGCTTGAAGATTTAAATTTTCTTCCGTAAGTTGTTAATTTCAATAAATATGTATATAATATTCAGACATGCTGAAGCAGGACATAGGAAGTTTTTACTAAAGAATCAAGTTACGTGAGGAAAATTAATAAATGATTATTACCTGTATTGCAAATAATGGTACTTATTTGGTAGCTTTATATTTTGTAAGAATTTCAAATACAAAAATTGGGGAAATAATATATTTGTTTAAACACATGGTTTATATCTAGTATATAGATAGATATAGATAGTATATATTTATACATATATTCCTTTATAAATATATTCACATACATATAAAATAACATATTGTCATCATTATTCAATAGATACCAAGATTTTACTTTATTTTAAAATCTTACATTATTTTCCTTTTTCATAGTTTCTTGAATATTTTAAAACAATTATCAGAATCATGTCATTTTACCTCTTTATACCTAAAGATGCATTTTTAAATACTAAAGATAATTTCTTAGACATTTACTATTTTGACAATTATTTAATACTGTCCTGAGTCCCATGGAAATATTGGAAAGTCTAAATATATATTTGTTTTCAGTTTCTTAGGATTCAGTGGTTAAAATGAGGTGGTAAAGATGAAATTTTTTATATGAAATTCAATAGAAAAATGCAACCCTTCTTCATACTCATTTATATAGAAAATGTTTCTACAGTTGAGTTGAATTTACTGTTCAGCTCAGTTTTGACTCAGATACTTACACCAAATGATTCTTTGCCTTTTATGATGTTAGAATATTCCAAGTGTGCATGTTTCCTGCCTGCACTTGGTGGGAGACTGTTAAATCATTTTCTGACATTATTAATCCACAATAGGTTGGTAGCAATCACTCTGTTCTCCCTTTGCTCTTTGATAAGCTTAGGAAGCACATAGATGTCTTCTAAGGAGAGATATTAATTGAGGAGTGTTTTTTCATAAACTGTACCTCTCACATTGAGATATATATATATAACATATATATATACATATATGTGTATATATATATACACATATATATACAAGTTAAAGTGATAGTGATATATATACAAATTAAAGTGATAGTGATATGGGGAAACCTATATTTAAAAGAAAGCTAACACTGCCTTTCAGGTATTCTTTATGTAAAGGAGGTGGGGAGCTGCTGGTTATTACATAGAAATCCAAAGAGTGGTTCAAGTTCATTGAAGTGCTAGGCAGTCAAGGAATAACTCTCAGAAGCTGATAGTGAATATGTCCCAAGTGTGGATCTGGTAGCATAATTTTGGCAGCTTGGAATTGACCAGGAAGGAAATCTTTGGGAGTACCACATCAGTCAACCAAGAGTATAAATCAGGACTTACTGACTTTCTCAGAGAGCTGGTTAGTAAATACTGGTAAAGTATTATCAGTGGTAATAGTTCATGAAAAACATTTTACCTTCATTGTGAGAGATCCAAGTGCTATTTATTGTTGTGTACTTAGCCTTTAAAATTAATTTACATTCATTTATAATCACTTGTTCTTTAAGGTATCCAATATTCCCTTCTATCCTTGATATGACAGATCATAACCACATATAATGAAACATGTTATAAGTGTAATTCCCTTTTTATGATCCTATGTGAGTGCGATCCTACATATATTGTTGAGTTATTTAGGGAAGTTTACTACTGTGATGGTTTTTGAATTAGTGTTATTTATGGATTTAATTCTAGGAGATTTTTATGAAATCCCAGAATCTCACTTTCAGAATTGATTCTTTCCAATCATCACTTTAAATCCCTTATATAACAATGCTCTCTCTAGGACCACAGGATGAGTTTTAACTACTTTTTCATAATTTCATAATTACAACTTCATGTAACTGAGGACAACCATCATATTACTCCCCTTGCTGCTATTTTTCTAACCGAAACATTTCCAGTTTTTTTTTCTACTCATTTTCAAAGACCCAAGAATGAAGCTAGAATTTGAATGCCATGTCTTCTGAAGACACGACTTTTTCAGCTAGTTCACAGCAGCATATATTAGCAAATGCATAATTGCTTTCATGTTATACTTATCATCTATACTAGCCCTACCAAATTTTTACAGAAAGCTTTATGCATTTATTTGTTCCTTGTAATAAATCTTTGAAGGTAAGGGAGGTGGTATTATGTTGTTTATAGCTAACTAAGCAGAGTTTGGAAAATTGTTTTAGTTTTAATAATTTATTTTATTTTAAATGTAATAGTGAAATCTGAAATACAGATGTAAGCCTGACATGCATTCATGTGATAGAAATTATTTTTTCATTTTTATAAATAAATTATAAAAATTAATTTTTATAAATATAATCCCCATGTTTCCCTCACCAGCATCCCAGCCATTAAATGCTTTATTGAACTCAGTTACATATTGAGGAAGTAGTGGTTTAGAATTTAACTCCAGGTCTTTCTAAAACCCCCAAACTCTACTAACTTTGAGGTGTGTTTTACCACAAACTGTATAACTTTATTATACTTGGGGTCTCTGATATTGTGGTGATACATTCCTTGAAATTACTTGCAACTTTTTTCTTAAATATATGTGTGCATTTCTCTGAAGAGGATTCATAGTTTAGATTAAATTCTGAATGATTTTTTGTGACCTCACCAAAGTGAAGAACTACTATGTTTCCTCCCTTTCTGAAAGATTATTCACCAGGAAATTAGTGGTAGAATCTTCCATAAATAAAAAAGTAGTCTCTAATACTTACCTTGTAGAGATACAAATGACAGATAAGTGATTATTATCATAGAGCAGAGATGCCTTTCTTGAAGTTGAAGCTGTATTATGTGAATAGGTAATATGTAGTTTATTATTTTTAGACCCAACCAGAATCTCCCATACACACATAGGTATAAATTTTATGTCTTCATATAATATTTTCCATCCTCTCAAATATTCAAAATTTAGAAAGTTGTTAGTTTTATAAAGAATAAGAGAACAGATTTTGAAAAAGAATAAATCTGGTTGATGGAACTTGTCTTATTACTTTATTGTCGCACCTCATTAAATAATATTGAATTTCTGTCAGAGTTTAATGTGTGTTATCAATTTTCTTTGGTTATTTTGAGTGGGGCTGAATATTTCATTTATGTAATAGGCTTGAAAAGTGTTCCAGGATACTTAGACATTAGTTTTAGTTTGGGGAGAGCTATGTTTAAAATTCTTGGGAAATCAATATGGGTATAGAGTTGAAGGTAGAGAGACAAGAAATCAGGAGACCAATGAGGGTAGCTTGGAAAGTTTTAGCACAGAGAAATTTGAGAAGTACTTGTGATGTTTTGAAAGCTGGACTGGTGGGATTTGATGAGTGCTTGAATAGGAGCTTTGAGCAAAATAGAATGAAGAAGACTCAGGTTCTAGACATAAGAGTTAGTGTTGCTCTTACTACTGCAGGCCCCGTCCATGTTTAGTCCTGGTAGTTACTTGTTGAGTGTGTCTGGATTTAATCTGCCTTCCATTTTTTGTTATCATTTCCTTCGTTCTCTGCTATTAGACTGCAGCTTGATGTTTGAAATTATAAAGGCTTACACAACCTTTATAATGTCTATGGCCCATTAATTTTTTAGGCCTAAGTTGCTTTGTTGATTATCTTCAGAGCTTTCTGTTAGTAACATCTGCCCATATCTCCCTCCTCCTGAACCAAATTGGCAAGTTTTCCTTGGTGCGTTTTATTTTAATAAAAGCCTTGTCTCTACTTGCAACTTGAAAAAAAGCAGATTCACCAATCTTTAAAGAAATTTAGAAGAAAGGAACTTTCCCAGGAAGAGATTGTAGCAATAATTTTATATGAAGTATTTAGAAAATGTTGATAAGTAGTTCCATTGTTATCTGATTGCATCACTATTTTTGCTCAGCTGAATGAATGGAGTATTTACTGGATACCAAGATTAGGAATTTTACATTGTTACCTTTGCCAATTTGTTTTCTTGTATTATTAATATCAGGCTATTTTGCAGAGGAACAGTGCTGTATTTTCTCTGTCAAACAACTGTTTACATCAATGTTTTCCTGGGGTTTTAGTAAGTTGCCTTCCAAATTCAAAAGCAGTAGTTCCATCTTGTTAGTATACATTTTACAAGATGAAATTCTAAATTTTATAACAGCAACATCATCTCTAATTTTTTGTTGTGTTCTTTTTATATACCCCAGTCATAACATCAGTTCTTGAGGTCATGTACTATATATCTACTTGTTAAATAGTTATCACCACGAACCCACTCCCAGGAACCAATATGCTGTTACAGATTGTAAATTGAATTCAATGAAATAAGTTTTATTTTCCCATGAAATTGATTTTCCTTAGAATTCCTTCTTTGGAAACCATTGACTGTAGTTATCTGTTTAAATTTCTCATATATTTGGAGCTGAATAATTAAGAAACATTTCAGATTAAAATTACATAGACATGTCATGAATTTTGTCCATTTTCTTTTTGCATTTGGGGAATTCGTGTGATAATCAAGACAGGATCTAAGATGCTTCCCATAAAAGAAAGCAAGCGTAAGATAATCATAATTAGATGGTATAAAAATGCCAGCCCAAAATACTAATTATTTTTTCCTGAAGCATAACTAATATCCCAGAGCAAAAATACAGTTCATTTTCATTTAAAATCCCATTAAAATTCTTGCATATGATATCTCAATGATTATAATAACTGGCATAAATTTTTCCTTGATAAGGTACTACTATATTATGATGTTCTATAGGATTAAAGAATGTAAATAAAATCAATGGGTAGACTATACTTTAAAGGAAATTTTGTAATCCAGAACATAGAAATTCAGAAATGTAAGTATTCCTCAAAAGTACATTATCTGGCTCATTCTCTTTATTTTATTAGTAAGAAATAGAGGCCTCAGAGAAGTTAAGATTTACTTAATTTCCTATAACTTGATATCAAAGTTAGAGAATGCCATTCTCTTAATATCTGATTATATCATCTACCACATAATTGTGTTCTATTTAGCTATAATTCACTCTATGAAGTTATCTGGTAATATTTAAGACAAACTATATTCTACTCTGTTATTGTTTCTAATATTAGTTGAAATGATTATCTTAGGTGTGTTAGGAGAGTAGATTACAAACAAACAAACATCAGTAATAGGGATATCTGAGTAGAATCCAAAGACTCTTGCTTTGGAATAATTGAATTTTATGTGGAAATTATTTGTAGGATATTCTGCAAAGAGTGACTGTGAACTTATTCTAACAGTATGAGCGGTACCTTTGATTCTCCTGCAAGAAAATGAAAAATATTGGATAAACACTTAAAAATGTGTTAATTGCTCAGATGAGCTAGCTGGAATTACGTGGAAGTAAAAGAAGGTGGAGGGAGAGTGGGAAGAGGAACAGGAACCAGGAGGAAGGGAAGAATAGCAAGAGGGGCAGAAATAAGAGGGAGGATAGTGGAGAAAGTACTAGCAAAACCAGGTTTCATCTTAAGGGTATTTGTCAAACCTAAGTGAACTTATAAGGCAGGGAGAAATGGGGGATTGCCAGAATCTGCCTAGCCTGGGAAATTTAGGGAGAAAGTACCCCCAGATTCCACATAGATTATATATAGATCATCTAGAAATAATAGCCTTTTACTATAATCTCCCATCTTCTATGTGAGACTGAAAAAAAAAAAAATGGTTACCTTGGCACAGCTGAAGAAGGAAAAAGCCCTACAGATGTCAGAACTAAGTTCATTGCCAAAATATATATCCCATGGGTGATGTGAGAAACTTCAAAGGGGGAATTTAGTTTAAAATAAATTCCAGGTTTGCAGCTTTGTCCTGTGGATTAGCAGAAACTATTGATAATGTTTTTTGGTGGAATCTACCATCAAACCAGTCTTTGAGTTGATAGGAATAAATTTCTAAGGGATATGTACTTACAAACATGTACATGAATGTTTGTATGCATGCGTGTATACACCTACACATAGTATATGACATATGGAAATCATCCAGGAATAAGATTCAACTGAGGTGATTAAACATATTCAGATACAAAGGTATCCTTTGCAAGACACAACATATAAGCTTATCTCACAATATTATTTTCATTAATAACCTTTTGATCTCATAACTCTTCCTTATACATGTATAGCATGTTTTTAATAACTGCATCATATCATGGCTACATATGAGTAGTCAGTTTACTATTTTGCATTTTTAGTGATTTTTTTTTACAATAATATACTCTTCCATGCTAATTATATTGTTGCCGTGCCTTAAATATTATTTTATTGAGGATTGGAGGAAATTCCTAGAATTGACATTATGAGGACAGGTAGTATATAAAATCTTAACACTAAGGGTATGTGCTTTACAACAATTATGACTGATCAAATGAAAAATTAAAAATTTGACACTAAATTTAAGCGATAGTGTGCTACACCAATATGAAGCAAATATGATTGGAAAAATTGACAGCTTTTTGTTTTGGTGGATTCATGTATTTTAATGAAGGACAGAAATTAAGACTTCAGTGTATAAAGTCTCATCTTTTTTTTTTTTTTCTAAGTGGTTATTTCAATTGTAGAAGAATGAGAGATCTGCATTTCTTTTTCTTTTGAAAATGAATATAGTATTTCTTTGGGGTGAAAAAGGTAGATTGGAGAGCTACCAGGGATGTTCAGTCTAAGCAGATTGCCAAACAGTTGTTTACTGAACGAAGGGTCTTCCTTGATGCTCTGTCTAGCAACAGAAAGAATCCGCTCTGCCAGCTGTAACTTTGAGCGTTGATCACCTCGTGGCTCATGTTTATGTGACTTGGAAGAACTATTTAATTGTGACAGTATTGCATGAGTGGTCTCCTAGAGTGCCTGCAAAGTTGACTGTTGCTGATTAAACCTAAACAGTAACTGTGGGTTTGTTGGTAAAGTTATTTAAAGCCACCTGTGTTTCAGGAATCCAGATGCTTCCAACGAGCCATGAAATAATGCTGTTTCTGTTTGGATGCCAGCATTGATTTCTTTAGTCAGTAAGTTAAATGCTACTACCATGTTTTGCAACTGGTATTTTGACTCTAAATTTGAATTTTCAGAGCCCTTTATCACTCCTACTTTTCATAGTTATTTTGGGTTATTATTCTTTGTACCTGTCTTCACATCAGTCCCTTCAAAATAATCCCTTTCTACCTTTTGGGAGTACTTAGATTTAAGTACATCTCTCGGTGTGGAAGACAGTGATGGGGTTTAACAATACAGTTTCTACATAAACTAGGATTTAATCATTTCCAGTGGCCTGGGATCCACTGCAGACCATTTCACACAGGCAAAATAAAGTGGATGGTTTCAGCTTGATGTTATCTGCCTCATGTATCTACCACTCTTCTGGCAAGCCTTCATCAGAAGATTCCTGGCTAACCGCACATCTGTTTTAGGTCAGCACGGAGATGGGGTTGCTGATTAGAAAACTTCAGCACACGCTGTCATCCTTCATAGCATTTGCTTTATTTTAATAAAAACTCTTGACCACAGTTGTGAAATCTGAGACCTGAGCTAGGAGTGAAATCTTACTGCCTGTCGGAATCACAGTGATGAACCAGCACAGACACTCACTTGAAACAGTATTTCTAGATTCCCAGTAATGTCAGTTTGGCTCTAGCCATTGCTTCTTACATTTGTAGCATGTCCATCCATTGGTGCTTCAAAACAAACAGGGAAACCCTTCCAGGAGGCAGAAGAGAGATCTGGAGCTGATGGGAAAGTTTTGGAGAACAGAATTATCATGCTTCCTCATGGGCTTCCCATCATCACCCTTCTCCCCCAGATATATACACATACACATGTGCAAATCTTTTTAAAATTCTATTTTCTTACTGAGGTGAGGTTGGTTATGATTTAGGGGTGTAGATTCAAACCTGTGTAGATAGATATTTTCACATTATGCTTACCACCAAAACCCCAGTGATCTCCCACGGTCTATTGGAAGCCTGCCACCCTTTGTTCCCTACCCCCCACTCTCCCTTTCTGGTACCCTTAGTTCTGTAGTCAGATTTCTAGGATTTGTTCTGATTGTTCCTTTATTTTGTTTCATTATGTTCCTCTTATGTATGAAAACATCCAGTATTTGGTGTTCTTTTTTTTCCTTCTGACTTCATTTTGTATGATTTCCTCCACTGTCATTCATCTTGTCAAAAATGGCAAGATAGTTTTTAAATTAATGACCATAATCCATGGTGTGTGTGTGTGTGTGTGTGTGTGTATCCCATCTTATTTATTCATTAATCTTTCTTTGGGCATTTACATTGTTTCCATAACTTGGCTGTTGTAAATAATGCAGTGATGAACATAGGTAAGGTTTTTTGTACGTGTTTATGTCTGTATGTGTGTGTCTGTGTGTACATACATTATCACTTCAAGTACGTATGTTTTTGTTCTTTGTTTAGCTACCTATGAATGGAATTGGTAGATTCAACAGTAGATCTATTTTAATAATTTGAAACCCCTCTATACTGTTTCCTATAGGGACTGGATAGTCTACATTCATACCTGCATTGTATGGATTCCTTTCTCTACACACCCTCACCAGCACTTGTTATTTCTGGTCTTTCTAATTTGGGCCTTTCTCATGGATGTGCGATGGAATCTCAGTTTTTGCATTTCCCTGAGAAGTGATGAGCATTTTTCTCATGTTCCTATTGACCAACTGTATGTCATCTTTGGAGAAGTGTCTAGTTAGCATTTCTTCCCATTTTGTGGTTGAGGGTTTTTTTTTTTTTTTTTTAATGAGTTATTTGTAGATGTTAGAAATATTTTAGGTCTGATATGTATAAAATATGCCAATATTTTCTACTGCTTAGTTGGCTTACTTTTCATTTTCATTCTACTTTTGCTGTGCTGAAGCTTTTTGGTGTAATCATATTTTTTTTATTTTTGATTGTTTCTCTGGCCCATGAACATCACTGAACATCACAAAAAAATCACTGAAATCAATGTTTTCTTCATATGTTTTACGGTTTTAGGTCTTGCATCCAAGTCTTTAGTCCATTTTTAGTTCATTTTTGTGAATAGTGTGAAACGTTGCCTGGTTTCCTTCTTTTGCCTGTGACTGTACAGTGTTAACTAACACCATTCATTGAAAAGACTTTCCTTTCTCTATTTTATAACTGTTGGCTCCACTGTCACGAATGAACTTTCGACATGCATGTAGATTTCTTTCCAGGATCTCACTTTTATTCTACTGATCTCTTAATAACCTCCTTTCAAACAATTATTTATTCAAAGGAAAAAGAAACAAATCGTGGGCATTAGCTTGAGGCCTTATTGGTGAAATGTCTGTCAGTTCCTCAAATGACCCAGCAATTCACATTCTAGGTATGCACTCAAGAGAATTAGAAGCATTTATATTCATACTTATGGGGATATTCTCAGTGACTTTTTTCCCCATGACAACTCCAAAGTGGAAATATCCAGATACTCAGCCACTGATAAATAAATGTACTAAATGTGGTGCACATCTGCCGGGCATGGTGTGGCATGCCTATATAACCCCAGCTACCTGGGAGGCTAAAGCTAGGGATCACTTGAGTCTGCATGTTCAAGACAACCCCAGGCAACATAGCGAAACCTACTCTGTAAGAAAATAAAATAAAATAAATGTGGTGTACATGCACACTGGGATATTATTTGTCCTTAAAAAGAAATGAAGTACCCATACATATGACAATATGGATAAAGTTTGGAAACATTATGCTAAGTGAAAGAAATGAGACACAGGATAAGTAGAGTATAGGATGCTTTAGCTTATACACAGGAACATCTCTGAACTAACAATCCCCTACAAGCCACTAAAATATATTTAATAGATTTGAGATAATTAAAACTAGGCAATCAGTTAATAATTGGAGAAGAATCAATGCAATCTCCTTAGGTAGCTTTAAAATAAAGTGAGTCAGAGGATAATGTCACTAGCATCAGGATGTTCCTCAAAGATGGTCAATTAAAATTCCCTGTGCCTTATTGATCAAGCATTTAAAAAATATGCATGCAGTGACTGTGGAGCCTTTGATATAATTGGCTCATATCTTACATTCTGCTTTTCCTAGAGCACGCCATTTCAGATTCCATTATGGAAGCATTCAGTCCTGTTACTAATGGAGCTCTCTTTGACTTATGTTCATGGGTGCATGCCAGGTGAACTCATTTTATGGATTGCTCAGAAAGTACTCTTATTAACCTTAAATATTTTTGGCCTCCTTTGTTCCTCCTCTTCTCATTCTATAAACCCTTTTTATTAAAAAAAAGAAGTATTTTTAAGAAGGTAATTAAGAAGATGTCTTTTTGTTGTTGTTTTTAACCAGGAGATCACTCCCAAATAATTATAAAATTCATGTTTTATCTAGAAGTTAAAACAAATTAAGTTTTTAAACTACAAAATATGATTATGGTTTTTTTCATAAGAAATAGTTCATGGTTTTACATAAAAAACCTTGGGGAGGTGTTCTTACTTGAAGCAAACTCAAATGAATCACTTGATTCCTACCTATTGGCTCACATTGAAATTTCCAACAGATAGGATACTGCACTACTCATACTGTGCTGCTGTTTTATGCCTCAACACATATACTGTTTGTCCTCATTATTTGCTTATCATTTGGCAGAAAGTATAATTTTTCCTTCTCTGTATGTGCTTTACACCCATTAATGACTCTTGGGACTACCAAAAGGAACTCCCTTTTTTCATCTGGCTTGAGAGATCATTGGAATATCCTTTTCTTCTTTCATTTCTTAATCTCATCTGAAAATTTTGCTGTTCCTTAATTCTTATAATCCCAAACATCACATTTACTGCCCATCCTCACATCCAGTCTCATTTCTGATTCAGGGGAGGGCTGTTTGTGTTTGTGACTGCAGAGAAGGGTTGTAATTCTAAGACTAAGTCTCTCCAAATACATCCTACCTTTCTTCCACTTCTCTCACCCTGCTGTCATAAGTGCTGTTTGATTTAAAAGAGACTCCAGAGTGAATGGGTCCTCAATTTTCTTCAGTCAAACCCTTTCCAAATTTTGTATTATTAAGCCGTGACCCATCCAAGGTTCATTGTGTGATCCCTCCATCTCATGCCCCACAGAATTATCAACTCTAATAAACACTTATTTTCCTATTACATCGAACCCACAGAATTATCAACTCTAATAAACACTTATTTTCCTATTACATCGAACTGGAAATCCCTCTGCCTCTCAAAATCTCTCTTCTTTCTTCTTTCTGTTCTAGAATATTCTGTAGTCACATGTTGTTGCTATACATTCCAGGTATTTCACTTCACCCTCAGTGGGATAGAAAGGTTATTAAAGAATCCTTGATCAATATTTTTAGTTCTGTTTCTTTCAAAGACAAGTTCATCATACTCAACTCAAGCCCCTGCCCCTATATGGAAATTTAACATTAATTATTTTCAGTTTTCAGGTACCTGAAGCTAATTCTCGGTTTTTTTCATGCCGTTCCTAAGAAATTATATTTTTTTCCATAAAAGTTTTCTTGCAAAATGCCTTGGAGAGCTTTTTTGGCCTTGTTTGACTCTTTTGGTTGGTTTTGAATCCTAATAAAGAAAGTGTGTTGAGCAAGATTCAGCAAGAATCATGTGTTACCTCCCAACAACTGTTGTGGCTCCTTGAAGCACAATAGGATTCTGATTCACTTAGCTAAATTCTTGTAAGGAAGACTGATATCCTGAATGATGTCTGTCACCCCTACTGTGTTACAAGTTTTGGTGGCAAATGACCCCTAGTACCACTTGTTTTGGGTTCTTAGGGATCAAGGGAGGGGGAATGTAATTCATGAACTTTATTCCACAATTCATGGTCTTTAAGAGTCGCAAAGGGTAACAGAAACAGAAACATGGGTACTGTAAAGCAGAAATTTAGTAAGAGAGTAGAACTGAAGTGTTTACACACGCACACACAAAATCAGTATGTTAGGTGATGAATGAAGTAATTAACTAGATGAGAGGAATCCTTTCACGATGCATACACCTATCAAGTCATCATGATGTACACTTTAAATATATTAGTTTTGTCAATTATGCCTCAATAAGGCTGAAAAGAAGTGACAAGATTTTTGTGTTAAAAAATGGACAAACTTTCTTTCATGTATATACTTAGAATAGTTTACTGTATTGTGAGACTTTTGAAAACTATTTCCAATCTTTTTTTCCTTTGTTGCTTAAATGAAAAACTTTCTTTCATGTATATACTTAGAACAGTTTACTGTATTGTGAGACTTTTGAAAACTATTTCCAATCTTCTCTTTTTCCTTTGTTGCTTAAATGAAAAACATTGGATAGTTTCTGTGGGATAGCCATATATTTTTTTGTACTGTGAGGTAACTGTAAGACATTCATGGGCCACAAATGATTAGAAAAGTGGAGATGACGCATAGGAAAATAAGAAGTAAGGGAGGGTTATTAGAACTTTTTATTTTAAAAGGAGAACCCCCCCCCAAAAAAAAACTGTATTCTATCATTGTTTTGATTATTAGTACAATCAAACTCTCCAAAAGTTCCCTCTTTATAGGGCCTCACCCTTTCTTCCTAAATTTATGTTTCCAAACTTCTAAGGAGCTCCCTATTTGGAGGGGATCATTCTATCCACTTCTGATTTGTCAGTAGAGACAGGGAAAGTGGAGAGTTTCAATTCTTGTTCTTGAGATTGTGTTGGAAGATAGTATTATTTACAGTCACAATTGGGCCATTAAGTATGTTTTCCCCAGAAACACTGTCTACATTTTTGCTTGAGTTGACTGTCATAGTTACTGATTTCCCCTTCAGTTTCTTTTCTCTAACATTGAACCCCAGACTCATATTTAGACCCTTACTCCAAGTTGGGTAGGAGCAGCATTATTGATTTATGATGGGAATCTGTTTTCTCTAAAGAGCTTGATCTAAAATAACACCTTTGGAGTGGTTGCAGCTGTGAATTTAGAATCTCAGACTATTCATCTGATTCTCAGATATTAAAGAGTATTTGTTGGGGCAGTCAGAAAGTTCATATTTATTAGAATGTATGCAGTTTTATGATGCCCAGAAAGCATTTATAAGGCAAAACATTTGCTGTCAGAAAACTGCTCCTTCACTGTGTTTCTTTTCTGTGAGTCAAGGCCAATTTTAAACCCAGAACACAATGGAAAAGTCAGATGGAGCCTGCTGCCTTGTATGGCTTGACATAAGAAACCTTCAAAATGGTGTTGCTTTTATCTTAGTACTTGGCCCAAAGCATTGATAATTCTAACATCTATGTGTTTCATATTTATTATTTTAAATTCAAAAATTAGAAATAAGACTTATTTTCTGCTGTCAGTGTTGTTAGCAATTTTCTAAACCTTTCATCTCAATAACACTGCTCTCAAAACAAGGCTGACATGTTTTAATGGGTCTCTGATATTGAGTACTACTCTGTTGTCCAGAGAGAAAAGGAAAACATTTTTTGAATTTGGACTTTGTGGGGTTTTTTGTGTATCTTCAAGTGATGTGTGTGTGTTGTGTGGATATTAAGTTAGACCTTTAACTGCTTGCTCCTTCTAAAGAGAGAAGGGGCAGACCATTTGTCTGTGCTGTATTGGTGCCACCTACGCTGCAGAATGCCCTGAAGTACGTTCATTACCTCACCTAACCTTGAGCACAAATCTTCAGAACTGGTTATTGTAGCTGGTACTTTATAGATGGAGAACTGAGGCTTAGGGAATTTAATTATTTTTTACCATACACTAATGTAGCAGACCTGGAGTTGACACTTCATTTTTAAACTATTCTTTAAAAATTTGAGGTAACTTTGGTTTACAACATTGTATATGATTTACAGCTATAGGATCACCCCTTTCAGGTTGGTGTTACACCACAGCCATCATGAAGAAACTATAACCCACCCAAGTAGTCTGTTGCGCTCCTCTCCACTTTGCTCCTCCTTCCCTCTTCTCCTTCTGGTATCAGTTCTATAGTCAAATTTCCCTAGAGTTTGTTGGTTCCTTTGGATTTATCTGGCCCTTCGTTTGCTTTTTTTTCTCTCTATACTCCACATATAAATGACACCTTCTCATATCTACTTTCTCCTGCTGACTTCACTTAGTGTTATCACCTCCCAGTCTGTTCATGGCATTTTGATCTGCCCTCTGCACCATAGTCCTGTCAGTGAGAACGTGTTTCCTTTTTTTCAGAGACTTTAGTTTTCTATTTCTGTTTTATGAAGACTATTTATTCATTCTAGAATTTATCAAACTCTACTTTGGCAATGTCAAGGAATAATAAATGTTGCAGCTAATTTCCTTGTAAGTCACTGAATTCTAAAAGAAAGAACTAATCTCAGAGCACTAAGATGCTGTCATCTGGTAGCCAGCAGTGCCTCGTGACCTTCAGTCACCTGAAGAGAGACTGTCAAACTATTATCCGCATTGATAAATGCAAGAAATAGGATTAGGACGTTACCTCCCCTCCTTTGTCACAATATATATTCCACTTGTAAGGCAGTTGTCAGTTCCCCTTCCTTTCCAACTATCCATCTTCATTCAGCATTTTTCCTAGTGCCTATCACCTGGCCTCTGACAACCAAGATTAAACACAAAGATAATGGATGTAGGGGAGGAAGGTGCAAGGCTCTGCTCCTCTCAGGCCTGAACAGCATGCTCCTTAAGAACGTTTGTGACAGCACCTCCCCAGTCCTGTGGTTATGGCAAGGTGTGTGAGGAGAGGTGAGTTTTCCATCTCACCCAGAAAACAGAAGTGCTCAAATAAATCTTGGAAGACAGATTCTCAAACAGTGTCATCTAGGCTTGACTCTGCTTTGATCTGGTTCTTGCTTTTGGTTTGAGAGTTTTATTTTCAAGAGTATTTTCAGTGGCTGAGGATTGTTCTTCGTGTTTCAGTAAGGCCGGCCTTGGGCTGCTGGCCTTTAGAGAGAAAAATCATGTGGAATGCATTGGAGATGACACTTGACAACAGCACTGGAAGAATACATGAGATTCCTATAAGTGGCATTGAGTTGGGGGCCACTTAGGATAGTGTCTGCAGAAATCATACTTTCCATTTAGCTTAACCCCACTGTGTGAATCAGTCATCACTTTTCTTTGCCTAACAGGGACTTGGAACAAATTAAACTATTATTCAGCTTCTTGCCTGGTGCATTGTCATTATGCCTTTTTGATTTTTTCAGCAAGTCAACCTCTCCCTGATATCTCTTATAAGTCTTGCACTTTATTTTTGGCATTAGATCTTATCTTTTGCTTTTGCATGTTCTCTACATGGTTGTTTATGAACAGCTATTTACAAAGCATGTCTCCTGGCTATAAGGCTTTGGGATGTAGAGAGAATTGTTTATGTTTATTCATCTTTTGACAGTTTAGAAAGGACACTCAAATATACTGTCTTGTCCAACTCTAATGGCATGCAGCTATAGTAGGGCTTGCTTTCTTCCTTCATTCGTTCACCAAATATACACTTTTTTAAATACTTTTCAAGAAGTTGCAGTTCAAGTAGGAAAAGTTTCATAAGCATTAAAAAGCATGCCAGTAATACAAATGGCCTTTTCTAAGACTCTGAGAGTTATATGAAGTCACCATTAATAGGATTTTAAGCAGTGGGAAGGGACATTGTAAAGTATAGGCCTAGGATTTAGGCCAAAAGAATGGCAGGAGGCGAGGGTCATCTCCAGGTAGCAACCTATTATAGGTATGCCCAGGCACACTGGGAGACATACATACAATATATTCAGTATGCAGGAGGGTACTAGTTTGATCAGAACTTTGTCACTACTTAATTACTGCCTATGTGATATCATAGAACTTCAGAGATTTTAGAAGCCATTGGTAAGAATATGATTGAATTTATATTTATCCTTAGAAGATAAGCTCTTTTTGAATAAACTCATGTATTCTTTGTTTGTGGCTTTGTGTGTTATTTCTGGAGTGCGAAAGAAAAGTTAGTTTCAAAAAAGAAAAAGAAAAGTTAGTTTCTTTTGCACACACATGCACACACACTTTACTGGGTAACTCAATTCTGGCTTAACTTTATGATTTTAAAAAGTGTTGGTAAAGAAGATCCATTTTTTTCTTTGTATGTAATCATACCTTGTTACTTTCTGAGCAAGAATTATATTAAGGAAGTAGTATTTGTGGTAGCCTTGATGTTCATTTAACTGAGTAAAAGCACTAATATCTCGGTTGCAGATGTACAATGATAGAAGATGATTTTTTCCAAAACAGCTCATGATTTTCAGTTAAGAAGTGTACATGTTATTATATATTCCGTTTTTCTTAAGAAGAACCATGAAGGTATGGTTATTAGAAACAACTGAATTCAAATGGGATTTGTCTAGACTCTGGTGCCTCTGGGAAGTCTTGATGATGCTCCATATGGATTTCTGAAATTTCACGTTTCTATCAGTCGATCTCCAAGACACCTCGGAGATCATTAAGACAGATAATAAATCAGGTGAGATTTAGCTGTGTTTGGTTTTATGCAAAGAATTTTAATTAGAAAATAAATATAATTTAGAAAAAAGAAATGAAATTATGTGTACATTGTTAGGATTTGAGAAAGTCCATTATATGGCATTTATCTTTGCTATCTGTCTTCTGTGGCTGTTAAATGATAGCATAAGAAAGATGGAAGGTGAAATGCTACTTTTGCATTGATACATGCTATCCTAAAGGGTGTAGCCTCCTTTGAGAGCCAGATGAGTTTACTGACATCAAAGTTTGACACTTATCATCTGTAGAAGGTGCTGAACCACATCATCTCTCTCTGACAAGACAGACCTTTCTTTATTGCTAAATGAGCAATGTTTACCTACTACTGGCCTTCCAGTCCCTAAAGTGGAATGAGGGAGTTGCAGAACCATGCATGCCAGCCTTTCCTTCTTCATTTTACTAAAGGAATCACTTTACTTTGCCTGCAGTGGGTAAAAGATGGCGAGAGGCCAGGGATTACATTGATTTTTATGAGGAAAAAGGGGAGACATTTCCCCCAACATTTTAAGCTATGCATTTTCTTATGTTCCAAATTCTGTGAAATTCAAATGTATGTAAGTGGCATCTCAATGACTGTCAACTAAAAGAGCATCACAATGCATTGCTTTGGTCCTGATAGGTGTGAGCTGAGTGGTTATTCCCAACACCATATCTCCGTGTCTTCACCATTTCAGTGGTTGAAACACAGGTAATTTGAGGAAACAGTATGAATTTTGTTGATCCCTGCTCTTTATACTTTTTGTTCTGGCCTTTATACTTTTTGTTCTGGCCTTTCGCCCAGAACATGACAACATTAAGCTTTCCACTTGGACTTGGTGATGGACCACTGGTGCAATGGTTGCGGGAGAACTATGAGTACTACACTTGAGGGGAGAAATCATATATGATACAAAAAAGAACAGTGAAGTGAGAAAATACATTTAACAAAATAAAAATGAACAAACTTTGTGGGTCAGTATCAGCAACCTGGATTAAAACAATGGATGCATTCTTTTCAGAAGTTCACTTGGTGACACCATTTAGCAAACAAGATTTGACAACTCTTATTCAGAAGAGCTCCAAATATTATATCGTTTTCATAATAGTTTCATTGATTTATTATCCTTATACTGCCTTCTAAAATGTGCCTGAGAGATTTTTTAATGGTAAACACCTATTATAACAGCTTTAAATGAAAACTAAAATGTATTTCTAAATTATCTACCTAGGTCTATATTCTTAAAACATAAGGGCCTTTTTAGTAGAGAAATATATCCTAAGTAATAAAGCATGATGTATTTCAATTAGCCATATTTGTTTTTAAGAGTTAAGATAATTATCTCACAATTAGTAGTTTCTCGATTTGATGAAATATGATTAGGTTTAGATGAGTCTATGTTTCAACATTTAAAGCCCACAACCAACTTGAATGGTGCATCTTCCTTCCCTTGAAAGAGTCATGTGCAATGTTATCCAAGATAGACACTGTGGCTAGAGATCAAAATTGTATGTCTTCATTGTGTTATACTCTTAGGTTATTTTAAATAAACCATTTATTCCCATTGTGCTTCCATGTTCTCTCTCCAGAGTGAAAATACCAATTAATAGTTTATCTAATGAGAAAATCTGGATCCTGTCATTTAAAATAATTTTGTGGATTTCCAAGGCAATTGCCCTTGAAAAAAGGTCCTCTTTTTAACAATACAATTGTGCATAGGCTTGGTTTATTTCTTTGTAAAGTCCTACTATGCTGAATATCTTTCTTCTTTTTTTTCTGAAAGGGGGTCCTGATGACAACTTAATTGAAGGTGGAGGGACAAAATTTGTCTGCAAACCCGGAGCCAGAAATATTACTGTCATATTCCATCCATTACTAAGGCAAGTCAAATCCTGTGATGTGCTTTCTGAAGATCAATGCTTTCATTATTTATGCTGATGTACCGAATGCCAATAGGTCAGTCAGCATGGAAATGAGTCTTAAAATAATTGTTCCATTTTCTGCTCATCCGTTTGCATGTTGTCCCTAGCTGTTTTTGCCCCACGCTTGCCTTGCTGAATATTTGCGACAGAACCCGCGTGACTATAAAGCTTAACTATTTATTATTAGGCCCATTGCAGGAAAAAAAAAATGCAAACCTGTGACCTGTCTCCCTAACCTCATGACTCACATTCCCTTTTCTGAACTGGCAGGTTTCTGAGCAAATCTGATTTACAAAATCTGACACTTTGTAACAGGCATGCGTGGTTTTACATATTTAGGTACAAGTTGATGGTGAATGAATTATCTCATTAATTTTCTCAGGGAGACTCCTAAAATATTGAAGGCACTTAGAATAACAGTGAAGCAAATTATACTTCATTGGTCAGAGATGATACTCTATGTGCTTTTCCAAAACATAAGCAGATATTACTGGAATGTTCCTACCTTCTCATTAACTAAGACTTACTAAATTGCTATCATTAAAACTAGTTCAATTCAAGTCTCTTATTTAGGTAATTAGTTTCTGAAACTGTACTGGTATACTTTACATAATTAATTTTAAATGCAAAACCAAATATATTTGTGTGTATATATGTATGTGTGTGTGTATATATATATATATATACATATATGTAAACAAAACCCTGACTTTAACATGATAGAAAATAAGAGATCATTAAAGAGACATTAAAGAAGTCTTTAAAAATGATTTTTCACAAATGTTTGCAGCAGATAGATTCATATAATTTGAGAATTATGGAATTAAGAAAATATAGACTATTTCTCCAGCTTTCACTGATTAAATACATATATAAAATTACATACCTATATGTAAATTACAACAAATGGAATTTTTAGAATACCAATGGTCATGTGTATATTAATTGACTTTGGTAATTAGTTTAGCACTCATTCTCTTCTCCAATTACAATTGATTTCTACTTAGTTAGTGTTGCTAATTGTTAAGAAAATGGGGAAATACCTTAATCAATATAGGCATCTTCTAACCTAGATTTAATGCCATCATTTACTGCTAAGTTAGACTGTGGCTTGGATAAATGATATCCTTATGGTTGCCTTTGTTCCTATGTATAGAAGAAACCCTATGAAAGATCTTCTGCAGTGTTGTCTCTAACTACTTTTCAAGAAGTTTTCCCAATAAATTTTCATTTCTTTTTTAACACAAAATTAGAGAAATGGAAAAAATAGATTTACGTCATACTTAAGCAAATGCATTTCTTATAAAATACTAGTAGAGTTTAATGTTTTATTATTCTTGACAATTATTTTTTTAACTATTTATATTGCTACTTATGTTACTGGAGAGTTGTTTCAAGGCTTGGTGGCATTCCTTTTCCAGTTTCTTGTTTGGTCTTTACTTTCATTTGGAATTTTAATACATTATTTGTTCAAGCTGGATAAGTTTCATTATATTATATAAGTAGCTAATCATTCTCTATAATGGGAATCACAAGAATATTATATAGTCTCTGACTTAGTCCCTTGCTAAGCAGGGTGATCATTGCATATTTTAAATTAGCCGTTGGTTTAAATTACAGTCTCAATTGAAACTTAGGGTTTGTTTATGTAACTTTAAAGGACTAAGATCTTTCAGTTTTTGTTTTTAGTTTTTCACTTCAGCATTTGCTGAGTCTTAGATTGATTGCTCTAAAGGTCAGATATTTAATTCTGGTAATGAGAAGACTGTGTATCATACTAGTGTATTTTATTTTTATTTACATTTACTGGTAAGTATTTTTTGAACACTTACAATCTGTGTCATCTCTAAGGTGGATGTGGACTCATCTGTAGAAATAATCACTCTTAATTTCATGGAATCATTTGAATGAAATATGTGTATGTTAATTTCCCATCCTGTGGAACGTCCACTGGGGAAAAGACAGGGTTTGAAATAAAAATCAATGTGACAAGGTAACTGGATTCACAGCTAATTATTTTACCTCACTATTCCTTACCAATTATTTACTGGACTCTGATTCTATGCTAGATCTGGGGAAACAAACAAACAAACAAAAAATACTCAACAGGTTCTGGCTTAGAGGTGTTCACACTGCATCAGTGGCAAAACTTTTAAAGCCAGAAAGCCATTCTATTGGAGAATATATATATATATATATATATATATATATATATATATATACTCCAATAGATATATATATCCCCCCAAAATATATATATATATATATATTCTACAACATATATATTCTACAACATATATATTCTCTATATAGCAGTAAATGAGCCATCTTTTACCTTGTAGGCAAATTGGTAGAGCCTCTCCTGAAACCAGTTTAACATGACTGGCCATACATATCTTGTTACCCAGTCATTTCTCTCCTCATGTTCCTGTGTATATGTGTGACTCAGTGTTTCCCATTCATTTTCCAAACTTTTTCAAGTGGATTATAATTTTTATTTATAAATTAAATCATATTCAAGAAGGAACTTACCACAAGTTGGCTTTTACCACAAGCCACATGGACTTAAGTGTTATGGCATTGTTTTCTTAAACTTTATCATCATGAATTTAATTATTTTCCACTGGAAGAGAAAAATCCCTTTCAAGGTCCATTCATTTTCTCTGCTACTCTCCCCCTATTTTAGCAGAACTTGTGCTCTGCCTGAATCTTTGTGTATGACTTTCCTACATTTCATAATTTTTATTCAACTGACAGTGTGTTCTTTAGTGCCTAAAGATTCTCTGTATGGAAAATTCCACCCCATACTTCTAGGAACACTAGACAGCTTTTCCTGGTGATGTTTTTATATAGTCTCTTTTATATACTCTTCCTGGTCCTCAGATCTGGTCACCTTTCAAACGTAAGTTTATAGTCTTCTGGGAACTACTGCTTTTCATCTCTGGGATTCCTCGTAGGGCGTGGGAGATGGCAATCCCCATGCCAGTGTGGTTACTACCACAAATCCTTCTGCTTCTTTGACTTGTTTATTTCATACTTTTATCACTATTGTTCTTGTTAAGAAGCTAGAAAATTGTCTTATAGAAGTTTGAGAAATGTGAAACCTAGCATTATCTTTCTTATTACCCCGAAGCAAGCTGTTGTGTGCAATTAAACTGTTAATGGAATTGTTTGATAATAAGCAGTCATTTAATCAGTTTTTCTAACTGTGAGTCTCGAAAACATATTACAATAAATAGTAAATAAGTGGCTTCTAACCATGCCTAAGTACAATCTGAAATACTTCCACCAAAATATAAACCTTGAAAATGATATGACGGATGCCTTTTACCTTTCACTAGTATCTTGTTCATCAGCTATCTCTGGAAATCTTCAAGAGGAATGATGGTTTTACTCTGATAAATGGAATTTATCTTTTAGCCCTTGATTTTAGAAACAGAAGAAAGATATGTTAATATTGAAGTTTGATGGGTGAATTTCTCTTCATTTTTCTAGGTCTGATAGGTATTTATTTTTAAGAAAATTATTATTTTTGAATAATAATGGTAATTATTACCATTATTACTAGAATAATAGTGGTAATTATTAACCATGATTTAAATACACATCTTCACCAATGAAGTATATTTTATTGAGTTATTAACCAAAGGTTGACACAGAGTAATATTTTTATTACAATTAATATATAACATCATCATTTCAGGAAGTTTGAATTATTTTGTGGCTGCTATCTATTGGAGTATTGTGGGGAGGTACTACATTTATTTTCCACTTTGTTCTTCCCATTTACTTTTCATTATTATTCTTCATTCTCTAAAAGCTTAAAAACCAGATAATACAATTTGGTTATGTTTGTTGTTTTCCTTCTAAGAGCAAATTGTTGTCAGACAGTTATTCCTTTAAAAATCAAAATGCTTAAAATATCTAACTGTTTTATTCAGAAAACACTCGGATGCTTGTTTATTGTCAATAAGGCAAATTGGTGGAGGGTGTTGCTAACAAAAGCAAAGTTATCTATATAATTCTGGGACACCTCATCTCACAACTATAGACTTGCTGTTTCAAAGCTGGAGTCCTCAGAAGGTGGTAGGGTTTGATACAACCTGCCATTACTTGAGAGACAAAAATTCCAAGTCTTTAGCACAGTTAGCAATGAGGATACTAGAGTACAAGAGAACCTTCTCTCTGTGCCCTCATATGGCTTCTTCCACTTCTTATAAGGGTACCAGCCCTGTAAGATTAAAATTCTACCCTATAACCTCATTAAACCTTAACTGTGTGCTGCAGAGAATGTACATTAACTTTTGCAATTAGAACAAATTCAGGAGAGTAGTCAGTGCTTTATATAAGATTCTCCTAGCCTTAGAGCCGCTGTTTTAATAGAAAGGGATTTTCTATGTTGCATGGTAGAGGGATAAAACAGTAAAAGTGGGCTGGGAGAGGTGGGTAAAGTGACCACATTGTAACCTTTGACAATGAACGAATTGCTTAGTTTTCTTTATCACCTGAAGGAATTAGTTGGTCTAGATATTACTTTCTACCTTTCAAGTTTCCTGGGTCTGTGACTGCTGAGAAATGCTTTCATAATATTTAGGGACTCTATGGGCCTGACATTTACAAATTTTAAAGTCCAACTGACAATAAGTTATTTATTTTGCTTATCTGCTTCAACTAGCTTTTGAAAGCCGTTTGACTCTTTAGGGTAATGAGTGCTTTGCATATATGAAATATGCGCCTTATGAGACAATTAAGGAATAAGTGTTTGTAGTCTAGGGGTGAGTTGCAAAGGTAAGAGCTGGAGACATAATGGATGATGATGGCATTTCAAGTTGCAAAAATGTCACTGATGCTTGCTCGACTGAACACAGTTCTGATATCGAATACCCAGGCCCTGCAGATTCCTCACTATTTATTTATTGTCAGACATACTTCATTAAAATTAGACAGCAATGAAAGCCTTCCGGGGCAGAAAAAAATATGATGTGTGTGTTAGTTGTAAGGAGTAGACTGGTATTTAAGTCAGTTAGGGACATGAAGTTTTCTTGGCAACATGGATGTCGGTGATGAAAGGCACCTCTCTGGATGACTGTGAGCCTTTGTTAAGATGGATATCAGTAGCAACAAGTAATTATATCTGTTGTAAAGAGCACTAGCTTCTAAACGTTAGGCTTGTCAGATGTGGAAGATGCCAGTTAGCAGTGTTAGGAACTGTTTCAGTTACTCCAATCCTGGCTTAGAAATAGCTTTGAAATGCTTGTGATTACCAAGAACTACTGAAGTTTGGAGGTCAGAAAATAACTGAAACCAGACTGGCTCAATGAAAGGCTCCCATCCAAAGAATGTCCTTAACTTCCTGTTTATGCTTTTTAAAATAAATGACAAATTTTTAAGATCAATGACAATTGGGACTAACCTTTTATTTCAGATTTTTTGTTTTATTCATCATAGTACTTACCACATGTTAACAACACTAGAAGACCAGACTCCTCTAAAATTCACTGTATAATAAACATAAAATCTATAATATAAGCTCATTTGCTTAGCAAAATGTACTATGCATTTATTTTATGCTAAGTCTTATCCAACTAGTAGCTAATGAATGAAATTTCCCTCACTGGAATTTAGATTAGTGAAAAAGTTAGACAACACAAAAGTAAACTACGTAAACCAATGCAAAGGGAAGCAAGTAAGAGGTAGTGACAATTTTAGAAAGAATAATGGAGAGTAGTCATAAATTTGATCATTATTGACAGAGGGCCTGGGTAGGGTTCCTTTTTACTTATTATTGTTATTACTTCTTTTTAATATCCAAAAGGCAACTTTGTTATGAAAAGGGAGAGAAGAATAAAGGACACTCCCATAGGTACAAGTGGGTAGAAAGAACTGCCCCCAAAGTGTCAGGTTTGTTAAGAGACAGTCATTGGCAGGCAGCCTGGGTAGGAGAGCTGTCTCTGCTGCATTGTAATGGGAGAAAAATAAGAGAAACACCTGCTCAGTCACAGGTGGGCAGGAGAGGTGGTGCTGGGGATTGTCCTCTAGATAGGGTGAACTGGGATCCTTGGGACCAGGACATTAGATTCTATTAAACTTCAAGGAGAGAAAGTTATGTGACTATCTGGAAAACGATGCTTGATAAAAGAAATTGAAAGAGGAAAGGGAAAACATCAGTCCACAAACTGCATTTCATTGTAAAGTCCATGAGAAAAATCTGGGCAGATGTCAAAGGTATTCCATAACCTGCTTTTATTATATGTTATTCCCCTTACAGTCACAATTTCCTAGAGTCTTGTCAGCAGCATTTAAGGAAAACTTACTCTGTGGTCAAGAACCAGTGGAGTGATGTGAGTATAGTTGTGTGTTGCTGGGGTTTATGTTGGGGCGAAAGAGCAGGGAGAGTGTATACAGGGTAGTTGTAGTAAAAATTTATCTTTTTGTTTAAACAATCACTATGTTACATTTTGTTTAAATATAGTGGAAACCCTTGTGATGAGGGCTGTCAGGAAAAACTAGTTTTAAAGATTTCATCTTTCTCCATTTTTAGTGGTGAAGTTATTAGCACTGCTCTATTTGCTATAGTGAAAATCCTCTGTCCCTCTAACATTTATGTATCTGGAAGTGGGAAAAAAATCATTGTTATTGCACACATCCATAATACTATTCAGTGATATTGAGCAAATGTTATCATGCCACTAGTCTATCAAGACGTGTTAAGAACTTATGTGATATTCTAATATATGACAGTGTTAAAGAGCAGTTGTGGCTGAACTATGCATTATTGTTCTTTCCTGAAGAGGTGGTATGGCTTGGTGGGCTGCTTTGCACAATGCCTGTGGAGCTTTTGTTGTTGTTGTAGTAATAAACTTTGCTAACAAATCTAACAGTGTTTTTTATAAAAATTCTGGGATAATTCTTCAATTATGAATTATATATATTAGCCTAAACCTGGTGTTACAGAAATGATTGTTTCAGCTTTTTCTAACCCTGTTGGCCATAAGTGAATGAATTGTTTAAGATCATCTTAAGTCTTCAAAGCTTTAACTTTCATTCCCATATGCTGGAATGCCTGCCCTTCACAATCTTTGCTTTCTCAAATCCTTTCCTAATGCTGCTTCCATGATGAAGGGAGAATTGTGGCTTTTGTGAATAGGTTACACAGTAAATCTTTATGGAATTAATATGTAACTTATAGGAGCACCTAGAAAAATGTGTTGATTTGAGGTGAATACTTTTTTCATCAAATATGAAGAACAATAATTTTTACTTCAGTAATGATACTGTAGCAGATCCACTTCTCTCTTATACCTGAAAGTGATATGCTAGTTTGTTTTTAATGTCTTTTTATCCCTGTCATATGTAGCTAAAAAGTGTTTATTTAAGATAAAATCTAATGGGAAATTTAGAGACTTACTTTTTTATGGCATTTCTCCTAACTGTTATTCTTGCAACTTAATCTTGTATTTTATCTTTAGTTGTTATTTTCTGGAAGTGTATGACACATTTTCTTTTCACCTTTCCTTTTTCTTATTACTGTGTGAAAGTACAGTAATAAGTGCTGTAATAATCTTTGCTTTATCATTTTTTCATGAATCATGGAAATCCCTTTCAAGAGTATCTCTTTGTAATAGAAGAATTCTTCCACTAAAAGCTTTCTTATTTAAATAGCTGGGTGTGGTGGCATGCGCCTGTAATCCCAGCTACCTGGAAAGCTGAGACTGGGGATCGCTTGAGTCCATGGTACCCCGAGCAACGTGAGCCTGAGGTTCCACGGGAAAAATAGCAAGACTTTGTCTCAAAAAAAAAAAAAAAAAAAAAAGCTTGCTTATTTAGCTTCTTGTTCTTATTTTTCACTTTTTATTTAGAAAGTGTATAGTAGTAACCTTTCATCATACCATGATATGATATTAGGTATATTTACCCCTCTCTATATATGTTTTGTTGTGGGGTGTGTGTGTGTATGTGTGGTTTGCTTTGAATCTGACTTATGTTTAATATTTAGAGTAAAATCATGAGTGTGACAGGCTGAAGTGATTTTTCTGCATTTCTCTTTCCAAAATTTTATCTATAAGAAATGAACAAAAGTTATCTCACCCATGTCAGAGTGATGTGTGCACTGGTTATTTGGCAGAATATTAGGCTGTGTGTTCACAGGTATGTGATATTTTTATACAGATACATGTTTGTTCTTAATGAGCTAAAACTTGTATAGACAGTTTGAAAGATGCTGGTGATTAGATAGTCTAGCAAATAACCCTGTAGATCATACATTATTCATGCATGGAAGGTAATGTAGCTACCCTCTTGCATTTTTATGAAACTCAACATTTTCTTTTTTCTGTCCTCAGAATTATGAAAGATATTGCTCTTTTCAGATGGTCTGACCTATGAGACCGGAGGGGTGGCATCTTTACATTTCAAACCCCACATTGGAGGAACTGCTTTTGAATTTACATTATTAATGTAAATGTCTTTGATATTCAAACCAGCTGTATGAGATGAAGCATGTTTCCCTCATCTTTCACTTCCATATTCTTAAAATATGTTGTTTGACATGTGACTGATCAATGATTGTCAGTAACTGGCATTTTATATTACCAAGTAGAG
This sequence comes from Uropsilus gracilis, assembly GCA_004024945.1. NCBI lineage: Eukaryota > Metazoa > Chordata > Mammalia > Eulipotyphla > Talpidae > Uropsilus > Uropsilus gracilis. The sequence goes on along the minus strand of PVHY01001903.1, from coordinate 37,916 downwards.
TGTGGAGCCAAGCGAGGCTCGAACCCACATATCAATGCCTATTTCATAAGTATGTCTAAAGAAGTAAGACCTGCCAGTCTACTTAGCAGGAATATATGGGTCACTCCTTAAAGAAATAGGAAGAAACAGAAATATTAGTGAAAGGCAAACAATTTAATGTCGACTTTCAGATCTATAAATGTCACTTAAAAGATAAGACCTATTTGTTTCTTGTTGTTTCATAATATGGAGTAGAACTAGTTGTTGGGATGTTAAAGAGACTTAACTCTACCTCCTGCAGCTTTTCTAAATGTATAAGAAAAGGTCATCCAACAAAATTGGGAAGCTTTCCGTGACAGGCAGTGTCCTTCTGGAGCTGTTTAGGCAGAAGGTGAGTCGAAGAGACTAACTAGATGCTGAGTTCTTGGTCCTCCAATCCTTGAATCTATGATCTTAAGTCTAACGTTCTGTTGCCAGCAGAGCAATGGTTAGATATGTTTCTTCCAGCCTTGTTCACTTGGGTTCGTTCTCTAACCTTCAGTATAATACTGAGGATTACCCCTGGCAGGGCTAAGGAGTTACTGCTGACCTCTGTGTCATTTCAACTGTGTCTTCTTTCTGACTCAAGGGTGAGAAAAAAAACTTGTGCCATGATTATGTCTAGAACAGTTGTTGGAGAAACTCCATACCTCCCTATTAAGGACTCTGTTATATCCCCTTTCACTATTATAGTTTTCCATACTTCTCCTATGCCAGTACCCAGCTGATAGTCATGCCTATAAGTTAACTGCTTCAGTAACACATACACGTCTCTTGATGTGTAAGAATTAAAGAGCACTGTCTTTCTTCTGGTAAGGCTATTATGGAAGTAAAATTACATTTACACATAAACCTAAAATCATCATGATTGATGTTGTGATTTTGACCTAGGTAAATGTCAGCTGATATTTTAAATGCAGGTATTCTTATTATAATGAACTCAAGTAATTATCTAGTACCATTATTGGAAGTTTACATATAAAAGAAAGTAGAAAAGATTCATTTCAGTGCAAAATATTTACATAATTTGTGTGCTGCTCTTTATATATTCTTAACATGTACGTTTCTTGGACTGCAAGAGCCCAAATATGCTTATTCAGCATTCAGTGAAATACATTTATGTCCAGCCACAGGCCCATTTACATCTGATTTTGGAACCTAAATTGATAATGTAGTTGGTAGCAAAAATAACATAGGAATACCTAGAGGAAAAGCATGGTCTCCCCCTTTAATAACTTATATTCCTTGGGGGACTGGCTATACATTATTTGTCTGTATGATTGGGAAAACGATGTTACCATTTCCCTTGCCTCTCATATTTCTCTTTCTCTCTCTGTGTCACTCTTCCCCCATTCATTCATTCTCTAATTTCTGGTTTGCGTACTCTGTTAAGATAATTCTATAATACCAAAGGTGTCTTAGTCATTTTTAACACTTTTACTTTCTGAAATTTTCATTTGAATTTAATCAGTGGTATTAATGGTTCTGTTTTTTCTCAATGTATTGCAATAAAATATTTCCATTTTAATGTTAAAAGAAACAATTTTGATTTTTTCAAAACAAAAGATAAAAATGAACAGGAATAAAAAGCCTCAAACTAAGCAGCACTATTTTCTTAACACTTTGTAACCTAGTGAGACAATTCTTTGATTCAAACAGGAGATTCAAGAATCTCCAGGTAAAAAGAATAAAGGTAGAAAAGAAGAAAATTGTGTTTTCAAATACCTTCATTTCTTTTTCTGTTTCACTGTATTTTGGTAAGAGCAGTGGTTTTGAAATGAAAATGCTGAGTCTTCCCTTTCTTTTTGAAATTGAAATGAAATTGATACTTCAGTTTTGGTGTTCTGGAGTGGTTTTAGCCCTTGTGGAAGAATAGTAATTATTTGGTGATTACCATTGATAAACGTAGTGAGCATTCTTTAATGCCTATCTCTGTACCCTACCATATTTGTAAATAGATAAGAGAGTATTTGATACATGGTGAGAAGACAGAAGTGTAATGTGAGAAAGTTTCTCAGATATCACATTTTAGTGAAAGAACAAGGAAATATCTGAGTATATGAATTAAGAAGCTGTAATTACTATAAAAACAAGCACATTTTTTTGTTAACAACATAAAGGTACACATTGACATATAAATACGTATGTTTATGTATATATATATATTTGTATCAATTTTGATATATGTGTACACAAGTGTAACCATGAGCTAAATTAAAATATAAGATGTTGATAGAGACCATTTTCAGTACCACAGAAGACTTCTTTATATTTACAGTCAAGCTGAAGAGGTAATGATTATTCTTATTTCTGTCATTGTAAATAGATTTTAACTTTGCTTGTGCTTTCTATAAAAGAAATCATACAATCTGTCCACTGTGGTGTCTAGTTTCATGATAGATGTATTGATCATTGATGCTATTAAAGAGTAATAGTGGTGGTTGCTAGTCATTATATTGATACAATAAAATTACAATTACAAAAACATGTTCAATTGTTTTGAAAGCTTTCTTTTTTTTTTAGATCTTAATGTCTTATAAACTGTTTAAAAGTGTAAAACTTCTTCAAAAGAACCTTTCAAGAAGTCTCTTGACTTCCTATCTTGGGGAGCCAAGGAAATGCTCAGCATAGAAATTTTAAAGGGTTAGGACTAGTCAAGCCAGATAACCAGGGAGTCCAGAAGCTAGATTATCTGTGTGATGAATACAGTTTGTCCTACAGTCTTGGAAGTCAAAGCCGGCCTGCTAAAATTAATTGACCTGGCATTCTCCAGACTTCAGGATTTATGAATCTATCAATGAAAAATAATTGGGACTAACGTAGTCCCAATTGGGATTGCCATTTTTATTAAAGACAAGGATTGCAAACACTAAGAAAAGGGAAAAAATGATATTGCCTCACAACTGGGAGTGAAATTTCAAAGGGAATTTTTTTTTCCATTTTAAATTAGCATTCTTTAGTGAACATTCTTATGTGAACTAGTGCTGGGAAATAGCAGATTCAGTTCAGGAGGGAGAGAAGTGTGACATGAGGGACAAGTACGAGCCAGGTGGATATGGAGACATAACAGGAAACTGAGTAGACGTGGGCCCAATAGAGGCTGTCACATCATTCCTCTGAGTACCCACTGTAAGTCAATCGGTTCTGGTCCCTGACAGGTAGTCAGTAAAAACAATTTTAGTCAATGAGCAAATGTGTCATAAACAAGTGGGTGGGCAGATTCTCTAAGTGCAAGAGAAGTTTCTTGGGTTTTAAACCTTTTTCAGCAAGTGTTTGGAATGGTGCGTTTTAGTTCTTACAATTTGAAGGATTCATGTTTTAACTTGACACTATTGCAAGCATGTAAATTTTTTTGGGGGGGGGAGTTGGCAGGGGAAGCTTGGCCTCTCTATGTTGCCCTGGGTAGTCCCGATCCCGCAGACTCAAGCGATCCCTGGCCTCTTGCGTCCCAGCACTTGGATTACAGGCACACGCCAGCACGCCCTGCACAAGCATGTAAAATTACACATTGCCTTCATGTCACTACCTGCTTATTAGGAAATGTATTCTTTCTAGTTGCCTTTGTCCTAGCCACTAGGTATGCTGAGTTTTATTTAGCTCATCTGTAGCCTCTCCTGGTGGCTGTCAGAGGGATGCCACACAGGCCACTGGCTCCTTTCTCTCAGCCCAGAGTGCAGATGGTGCCAGCCTCAGCAATGCCATCAATACTTTGTATATTTTTGTTTGTTTGTTTTATTTTGTTTTGCATCTGTGAAATATGGTGGAAAGAAGAGGACCACCATATTCTTTCTGTCGGGTGAAATTAGAAAGGCTGGGTGAGTTTGATGGAGGTGCATCAATGCTCTGAATGCGCCTGAGTAAGTCTACTCTTCTTACTTATTTCAAAGCTTTCAAGAAAATTGAAACGAGGATTTGACTGAAGAATAGAAATGAAGTAACATTCTTCTCTGAATACCCTCTGCTTTATAAGCCTTAATTTATTACATTTTCATTTTTATATGTTTTTGAGTGACTTGTTGATTTTACATATGTCATTCCTATATTCAATCAGAGTTAAACGGAATTTTAACCCTGGCTTAAACTGATTTTTAGGAAGAAAATCCTCAGTTTAGTGATTTTGTATGAATTATTCCTTATTCATTTTTCCACCATCTATTTTTTGAGTGCTTATTATATGCCAGACATTGTCTTTGCCTTTATGGAGCTTATGTTCCTAGTTAGAGGATCATGGTAACTTCAGAATAAAAGAAAAGTCATTATAAAGAAATCTGTTCTTCCCACTGTACTGAATTTCTTCGATTTTCCTCCCTTGCTCATAGAAACTTCTTGCAGAAGCACTTCTCTTGATGTTTCTTCCTTTCTTAGAAACATTCCTCCTGTAGTCTTTATCCCATTTCCCTCCATTTCTTCTGGATTTCCATATTTTTTGTTCTTGCTTTCATAGATTCAGTCACTCCTGTGTCTTTAGTCTTCTTGCTATTGTCTCCTTGCCTGGGACATATAAATATGCTTAGTCCCCATCATTTTATAAAAGCTCTTTTCTTACCCATGCATATTACCACCCTCACCTAACACTCGCTTTTTTTTCTTTTTCTTGCTCCTTACCTGTTTAAGAGTCCTTTTCAATTTCCTCCACTCCTGGCAAAGAAACAAAGCAAGAGAAAGATGGGCATGAATGTGTGATAAGATGGGGTAAAGAGAGGGAGGATAAGACTAGGAAGTGGACAGTTCACAGAGAATGTACAGCTAAGATCTATGTTCATATATCGGGTGTTTTAGCTAGAGAAGCACGATTACACACATTGTGTTGGGTGCATGTAACATTTTCCATCTATTAAAGTGGTGTTGCATGTATAATTTATCAACACAGAAGAATGCATGAAGTATAGTGAGTAAAATATTGGTTACAAAATAGAAATATAACATCATTTAGTTTTGATTAATATGTGCTATCTATCTATCTATCTATCTATCTATCTATCTATCTATCTATCTATCTATCTACCTATCTACCTACCTACCTACATATGCATACTTAGAAATAAAAGTGGGAATATTTTCGTTAGGCTATCCTATATTATCTGAATTTACCGCAATAAGAAAACATTTGTTTCATTTTATAATGATACACAAAGTGAAAAAGGAGGAGCTAATACCAGGATATGGTCTGTCAGGACACAAATAATACCTTTATTACTAAGATCAAATCTTTGCTTCAGTATAGAAAGTCTATAATAGCATAAAATGGGTAACAGTTAAATAGTAATTTACATAGTACTCCTCATTCCATGGTCAGATTTGCTTTTCATAACAACTAGACAAACAGTTTGAGGGTATGAGCATTCAACTGCCTTTGTAAGGTGACACAGTGTGGAAGATAAGACAGAAACCTGTGGATGCTGTTTCTGAAGCCTGTGTTTTATGCACCTTTTGTATTGGAAGAGGACCTTTCCAAAAATGAGATGTCCCCAGGGTGGTTTTGGCATCCAGGCCAACTCCTCTCCATGGTTCCTCTACGTCTAAACCCTCGGGTCTTCCCATTTAATATGTGTTTGAGAAAACTAGCAAACAAAACTTAAATCTTAAATCTACTTTCCCCCCATTTTTCTATATACTTGTGGAAGCTATTTCGCCATCCTCAACTGTTTGAAGTTGCACAGACTGTAAAATATTGTCACACCTCTGGTCTTTTGCCTGTATTTTCTCTCCACCTGACACCCTTGTTGTTATCCTTCACCTGGTAAAATTCATCCCTCAGCAACATCTTTTTTAGGACCCCCTCCTGGCTCCTCTCTTCCTTCTCTTCTTTCTCCCCTTCCTGTGAACTGTTTTTACCCACTATACAAGCCTCCTCAACGTCTTTGTTCACATGAGTTTCTCCATCCTAGAGAAGTGACTAGTGATCATTTATATTATTTTGGATTGGTCTTGTCAACCCTGAGTGACATCCTACACATACTAAGTTCTCAATAAATGTCTGGCGAGCGAGTTAATCATGTGAACTTGTCACAGAGAGTAATGTGTTCTAGTTCTCACTGTCTGGCGGTAGTAATGAGCACAGACAACCCATTGTGAGGTAGCCTCTCAGAGTTTATGGTTCAGGTTTTGTGCACCTGTGTCCGTAGGGTCTCTGCCTCCTGAAACAGATTTATGTACAGTTTTTCTTCATGAGCTCGTTTTGGGAGTCCCAATAGATGCCTTGCAAAGATCAATTTTTAAATGTTCTGTTAGAGAACCACAGACTTTTAGATAGGTTTTTATAGAGGAGGATGCAGCAGAGAGAAATTATTATTTTTTCTTTTTTTGGCTTTATGATAGCTGACAGGCTGCCTGTGTTTGATTAGAAATGATAGTCTATGAATCTCCTTAGGGTAGGTGGGTAATTTCCCATGACAGCCCATAAAACTCCGCCTCTCCTCCTCTCTCCAACCCCAAGCGCACCCACCAGAACACCCTCCTCTGTGAGACATTTGTTTAACACTGCCTGTCAGGAGAGGTGCTGCACTGAGTCACTCAGGTTTGAAGTTTGCAAACAGGCTTCCACCTTACTGAACATCACAAAGCCTGTCAAAAATCTCATTTCCCCATATTTTCTCTTCTCTCTAGAAGCAAAACCATTACAGATGTAAATGTTAGATGTGTTTAGTCATAGGCTTTGGCACCTCTGCTGGAAGTTTTAGTCATCTTATTGTTTCAGTTGCAGAGAGGAAGGAGGCCTCTGCTGACATTTTGAAATCTTTCTAGCAGTTTATGTGTGCTGCAGTACTAGGAACTGGGTCTATTTTCTTCCAAATGTTAGTTTACATCCCACGCTCATTTATTTCTACTGTTCAGACAGAGTAGGCAAGTTTTTCCTAATGACCTTAATATCTCTAACATTTGTGCTTCCCTTTCGTTTCTGCTCAGTCTCCAAGACTCCCTCGAACTGACTTTTGAGAGTATCTACCTCGTATTTACTTGGGAGTTTGATAAAACATGTTCACATGCGCTCTATCTAGTTTAGATGGATTAATATAGAAATTAATATTTCATTTGTTAGATGGTAAATAGTAACTAAGAAAGAAGCCAGTTGCTCTTCTAAATATAATTAACAACCCCGGCCTAGGTTAAATTCACATTTGGATGTGGCAAAGTCTGTGGCATGCCCTCCACAAAGACAAGAATGGGAAGACAGATGCATTTCTAAGGCAGTCAGAAAGTCCTTCTACAATTTCAGTATATTAGCATATCCTGTGAACCTGGTATTTGAATGTCCCTAAGAAAACCCAAAATTTCTCCCAAACAAACATGATTGAATTACTTACAAGAACACATTAAGATCACAGTCAAGGTCCTTAATATATGCGTACTGTCTGTGCTCATTACCACAGTAAACTCCAGGAAAACTATTAGCAGAGCCATAAAAAGGCAGAGTACTGATGCAGAGTACTGTGTTGTTTGTGCATTGTTCATGTCCTGTTTGCCATAGAATGTGTGACATCCTGCGCAGGTTGAATTTCTGGAATATCAGAATTGTTTCCTATATGTACCTAGAAATAGTAAGCATACTTCTTAAATTCTCTTCTCTTGGATTATCTATAAGAGTAAATAATCATCGTGAGACATTCTTAACTCTAGGAGTGGTAGGTAATTTGGAATGGAACTGGTTGTCTGGGTGTATTCTGTGTCTGTTCTGCTTATATATTTAAAGCTTTCTATTTGATTAAATGATGTAATGAGGAGGAACTTAAATTAATGATACATCCAGCCATGTTATAGAAGGTTAACATGATTTCCCTAATTCAGTCAGTACAGGAATTCTGTGATAGGTAGAGTTATTTACTCTATCGTAAGGCTAAGGAACCTGAGGCATAGAGAGTTGAAGTAGCTTGACCAAGGAAACACTGTGATCAGTGGAGGGACCAGAATTCAAGTGAAAGCAAAAGTAACCCAGAGCCCTAGCTTACACCCGCCTCTGTATTTCAAGTGTGCATTCCTTTCAAAACCTTTGAGGTGGATTTTTTAGGTTCTAGAACCCTTCAATTATCACCATAATTGGACTGTTGTAGTCTGCACACCATTTCAGTAGGTTATTTTGGAAGCAGTAGGTAAACATATTTCTCCTGTTGAATTAGAATAAGTGACTTTGCTGTTCGGGGAAAAAAAAAAAAAAAAGTGAAGCCACAGTATCACCAGCTCTGAATCCAGGCACCACTCAGGATAGGTGAGGACCAGAGAAATTTCTCTCATAGTGGCCTAATCTAATCACAGTGCTCTTCTCATAGTTCTGCTTATAAAAGATTAGTGTCTAAACATAGTTGGGCTGATTTTAAAGAAAATGTTAGGAGTTTAACTGGCAAATTTCAATCTAATTAGTTTCACAAGTTAAGAACTTTTGTTAATACATTTACCAAAGATGAATTTTTAAGTTCATTTAAACTATAACAATCCATTTAAGAGAAAATTTCTCGGCAGAGATTAGAGTTGTTCTTTTACAAGAAGAAAGAAACATTTGAATATTTTAATAAATGAGCATTGTGATTTTCCTCTTACCCTTGCGTCTTGGTGTAATGTGAAATGAAAACTTTTAGGAATCCCTATACTGCCTGCTGGAACCTCTTAGTAACACTGTTCGTTGACGTAATGTTCGGTAGAGTTTTTCCCCATATTTTGTGATATTCCAAGTAATTCCATTATTTCTTATTTGATTTCTGCTATTTTACATCCTTTTTTTCTCCATGAGATGTTACATATTATATTATTCTTAGATGTTTTTATTAGAACGCTATTATTAATCAACTTTAATCACATATCTCTCCGTGTATGATTCACCTCTTGTGTTATTTTAAAGCAAGATGGTAGAGTTCACAGCCATAAAAGGGGAGGAGACAATTCTATTTTCTCCAGGTCATTTGTAAACACCATCTTATTAACCCTTACTGTTTATATAAGGAAAAGTAGAAACATCGAGAGATTTACTCAAAAAAGTTTGAATAATGTATTAAGTTTGATTCAAACATTAAAATCAAAAATTTTAAAAAGTTTGATTCAAAAATTCATTTTCCCCCCAAATCATTGTTTTTTCCATTTAAGGTTATGCTTTCCTTTAAAAAAGGAATATTTTGTTTAAGGAGTAGTTGAAAACAATTTATAAAAGGAAAGCAATGGGCATATTTAATTTTTCACATTGATTTCTCTTAATATACTTGTGCTTTTCTATTAAATGCCTTAAGTACCAGGAAAGACTTTTCTCTGTGGTGGATTACAGTGAATCTTGAATAGATTATTTTTTTTTTCTTTTTGCGTGGTGTGGTACATCTCATAACACTCATAATGGAAACATCATTTATACTTTAAAACAGTGCTTTCTTGAGTTTTTTAGTTTAAAATATTAATGCCCCTTCCCTTTCCTTTCCTTCCCTGTTTAAAGCACTGATATTGCAAACCCTCCGTATAATTCTTCCTCCTTTTGCAGAATCCCTTTGAGGTTTCTTCTGGTTCCAAGGAATTCCTCTTCTCCAGATATTGACAAAATCATTAAACAAGCCTAACGCTTCATGATTACTTTGCCAACACACTTTCCTTGCTCTTTATCATTGCATTTGGTTATGTTTCATCTAGTTTTCAATATATGTGACAGGGTTCAGATTCCAGCCAACTGGAATTAATTTGATAGCTAAGCATTTCTTGAGCTGGCTCCATACCGCACTCTGCCAGATCCTGCCATGTGTGAAGCATTACTGCTTTTTTACCACTAAAGATTATTTATAACTTCCACATCTCTCATGCTCATTTGTGTTGCTAAAGGAGGAGGGGAAGGAGTGGCGAGCCTGTTCAGAGGGCTTCTTTGGCTTTTCTCTACGTAAAGCTCACTGAGTGCTTCCAATCACCAACTTCTGTGTCATTTCTTTTAAGCAAGAGGAGAAAAAATGGAATCGGTTGCAATATGCCATATCTTGGTTCTCAGCCAGAGAATGTGCTGGGAAGCTTTGGTGTAATTGCAGCCTCTCTCTGTCACTGTGCCTTTGTGAGGGGGTACTATGATGAAGGCTGTGGTTTGGTAAGAGCAATACTGGGACAACCCTTCGTCAGTTTTAAAGAGTTTAGTACTTAGAAGTTATGGAAATCAGTGATGAATAGGAATCCATTGGATATTAAGTGACTACTTTGGGGAAAATAATTTTAGTAAAATCTTCCAGGAATAAGAGAGGTTTCTGTTTCTAAGACTTGGTTCACTTCCAGATTCTTACCCTTTTGAAAGTATCCAAAATGATCCCAAACAGATTTTTATCAATACTCTGAAACTGCTTCAAACATCCTCTTTTATTTGATCATTTTTTCATTAGCTATCAGTTTGATAATTTAATTTTATGGTTAGGTCCATATATATTCCCTGATGTAGAGAATTCCCTCTTACGGTGTGATTAGCAATCATGTGCGAAATGATTATGTGGAAACATTCTAGCGAATTACTGCTTGTCTAAATACTGTATGTTTTCATTTGAGAACATTGGCTCAGGAATGTATTTCTGGCACTGCACTGTGAGGCAAAAAAAAAAAAAAAAAAGTTTCAGTGTTAAACTGCAGCCAGAATTTAATTTGTGAAATGGGGCTTTAAACCCTGTGTTCCTCCTACTGGCAGCAACTTGAGGTTGCTTATTTCCTTTATAGAATGAAAATTTGCCCTTTAAGACTACTTAGTCATATTATTAATCTTCCAGTTGTTTTCTTATAGAAAGAGCTGAAACTTTACAGGGTTTGTGTTTGTGTCTGTGCCACTACATAGGATCTAAATTATAAATTCTAATTAGTGCCACTTAACACTAATGCAGTAGCCATTTCAAGGTCTTGTGATGCAGTAATTATTGCCTTGGAATATGAAAGTGAATCTTATATTCAAATTTTATACTAATAATTCTGCCTGACTTCCCATTCAGTGTTAAAGCCCAAATTAGGAGTGGTGTTCTAACCATAACATATAATCAATAACCTATCCTGCTGATATGTCTCTGTTTGGGAGGATTAGCTCTAATCTGTAAAATAACTGTAGTGGAAGAAATTCGGAGGGAGAAAAACCATGAAACTTGTTATTGTTTTTCAGTTTATGTTACCCATCAATCAAAAAAATCTTCATTTTAGCTTACAAATTAAAGCTTTTTTACTATTGAGATGAGTCACTTTCATTTCTGGGGTCACCATTTCTTGGGTGTTTCCAAAAAGAGGGAAAACAGGGAGAAGGACATTTCTAGACAGATTTAATTGTGATGATCATAATATTGCTTTGAATATGCCCTAAGTAGTCCCGATTTGAGAGAGAAGAAAAATTAAAAGAGGTCATATACTGTAATTCCCCTTCTTCCCCAACAAGGACCTCATTTACTTCTGTAAATAAAAGCTGCTTTCTCCTCACTCTTAGTGGTTGATGTCGATGATTGACAGTGTGTGTGGAGACTTAGTCTTATTAGGGTGTAGGCCAAGGAAGACATCCTCGTCAAGGAGATGAAAATTCTTGACTGAGTAGGAACTTTTCATTTCAGTTTGAATAAATCTAGAGGAAAAGGGTGACATATCTCTGAAAAATTAAAAATCAAAGTTACATGAAAAGAAATCAACACCTATAGTCTGTTAGCTCTGCAGGGTTTGTATTTGTTTTGAATTCAACATTTTCAGAAAAACATCATGAATCATTAGTCTGAAAAATTATTGCATTATCATAAGAAAAGGATTATTGACTCTAATAGAAATAGGCTTTGGATCACTTATAATATGAATTAGCTTCATAGCATTAAACCATAATATGGAGATACAGATTGCTTGTTCATTGAATAGGATGATTTTAAATATTTCTCTGAGGACTTCCATCTGATAGCGGAAATGCCCATAAGGACTTCACTGTGTAACTAGGAAACTCTAGTAGGCAGATACTATTTGGTAGATTGATTTTCATAATTAGCTTCGAGATAAACAGAAAAGCTGGTTGATTTCTTTCTTCAGGTAATTTAGCTGTGATGTCAACGGTTAGTGACTGTCATTCACTCTCTGCCATCCACGGTGAATATACTCACCGTAGATGAAAAACCACCAACATAAATACTGTACAAACATATTTTCTTGGAATTTATATGTGGAGACATGAATTATGATGACTCTCACACACAGTCTAGTAATGCAGTATTTTCATAATGAAGGGAAATGGGAGATGGGGGACCTTTGATGACCCATACAAGTACAATGTGGCCTTCTTTCTTTTTCTGTTCTTAGTCGCTCTTAGGAGTGACTTGATTTAACTTCATTATAATATATAGGGTGTAGCACTGCATTTACTGAATGCCACAATGGCTTACAAATGAAAAGATAAAAAATAACATTTACTTCTCTGTAAGCCACTTAGCAGAAGGAATAGAGCAAAGGGAAAGAGTGGCGAAAGGGAACTGTATTGTTATGACTTGCAGACTGCTCAACAAGATGCAAGGACTCCAGTTGAAGTTCAGAACACCAGAGTACTCAAGCCAAGACACAAGAGAGACCCCGAGCAGTCTCTTTACAAACTTTTATATGGTAAAACCATCACTTACCTTCTCTCCCGACCCAACCCCCGCCCCCTTGTGAAGCAAGCAAGCCAGGTATAGGATACATTCCTATAACTACAGTTTCCAATAATGCTGACATCCATCATCTATCATGGAGACAATGCTGGCATCCATCATCCATCAGCAGGACAAGACAGTTGTCAGAAACAACCAGGAATAAGAGGAAGCTGAAACAGGATGTGAGATCAGCCAGCTATGGTGGGTACTTTCCACTGAGGGCAGGGGGAGGACACTGGTTCCAAAATGAAGGTTTAAAACAAAATGGAGTCACTCTGGTTACTCTGTTCTCAACACATATATAAGAATAAGAAGGAGAGCATGGATCCAAGAGAAAACACAGGGAAAAGAAATTGTCACTGTTGGAGAAGAGCCCTGGTAAGGGACATGGAGATAGAGGCAGCTGCAGTGGGAAAGGCAGTTTCAGGACCTAGGTCCTTCTGTGGCTCCCTTGATCTGTCTGCCTCGGAGTAATTGACTACTTTTAGTGTTTTATGGATTTTTGACTGTTTCATTCAAATGATTGTTCATAATAGTCCTTTTCCCATGTACACTTATATAGATTGAAATAGCTTTGATGCTTTTGTGACACAGTCTGAAACCTCACAGGTCAGATGCTTCATTAAAGTAGACTCTTCACATGTAAATAGTAACTCTTTTTTTCCTGAACTGAAGAGAAAAAAAAGTAAACATGTCCAGGACAAAGAACTTTTCAGAATTTAAGACTAAGTGATAATGCTATTGTTGACTAGTTTCTAACATGGATAGATACTAGGGAAGGAGCACATTGGTAAGTGAGATTGTGTCCTTCAAGCTTTTCCAAACCTGAAGTTATGTATTTAAGTCTATAATGGAGCAGTTGTAGGAAGTATTTTCCTATAGAATTTGATGGGCTTGGAGGCATCTTCCAGTACAATTGCTGAGGTACTATAACATTAATAATTATAATACTCCACTTTGTATTTGTAGGTAGATATCAAGTTTTCAGATTCTGTATTACACACCACCAGCTTTCAGAAATCAGGCCCTGATGGCCAAGGCGCTCCTTTGCTCTTCACCATAGTAAAACTACTCTAAATTATTAACCTTGAAAATGTCCACTGTATCAACATAGAACAGATTTTGTTTGTAAAATTGTCTCAAGAGTAAATTTTTGAATAGTCCTTAATGACTAGTTCATCATCTGTGCATTTTTTTTTGTTTGCACATAAACAACACACTCACCCTTACAATGTTCTCTTCCCTCCGGCATGCTTTGGTTTGTAGTCATTCCCATCCCTTCTGGATTATCAGCTCTGCAAACTTTTCCTCATTTCTTACAGACTCCTCTAAGTTCAACTAATACCTTTCCTGTAGAACTGAAATTCCCTCCCTATAGCTGTATTTTCTTCCCTTTTGACAGATAAGATAAAGAAACTCCAGCTTTATGAATCTTTTCCTGTTGTTACTCTCCAAACACTTTCACCCTGTTTCTAAACTACAGTACAGAATTTGAAGTGAACAAAATAGAAATTTGTGAGAATGCAATTTTCCCTGCTAAAGATAGGCTGTCTTTAGAGTTCCATCAGGTGAGAGCAAAAATCTAAGAGAGTCCAGTACAGCTGAGAATTTGGGACTGGAGAAATTCAAGTTTCATTGGGGAACAAGGAATAAGAGGTGAGAAAGTCTCATTACCATTAAGAAATCTAGTTAGGAATGACATACGCAGTCATGGGAAGAAATGAGTGTCCTCTCGATAGCATATTTGTTTGGTTTTCGTTAGTTTGGTTTTGTGTGTGTGTGTTCGTGTGTGTGTGTGTGTGTGTGTGTGTGTGTGTGTGTAGAACTTGTGAGATAGGGTTTCTAATATATGGACTTTTTCCTTAATAAGAAATCGATCAGTGCACCAGGCAATTTCTGCCATTAAAGCACTGGTTCCATGCATGTGTGAATGTGTGAATAAGGGTTTGCAAAAATCAATCTTTCATAAAAGATATGCCTTAGTAAGAATTTAAAGGAGGACCTTTAAATTAATTAGTATGTTGAGAGCCATGAAGGAGGTTACTCAGTTCTGAAAGCAGAAATACCATTGAAATTTAGATTTTGGAGTCAACTGATCTAAATCCAATTCCTATTTCAGCCACTAAACTATGACTAGTCTCTACTTTTTTCATCTGAAAAATGGGAATTTATTTGATAATTGATGACAATTAATAGGACTGTTGGGAGAAGATAGGATAATATACCTAAGTTACTTAGATTTTTACTTGGTACACAGTTAAGTTTGAATAAATATTTGTAGTTTCTTGTCTTAGAAACCAAAAATGAGTAGCTAAATGAATTGTTTTTAGATAATCTGAGTGTCCTTAGGATCGGGGGTGGGGGTGGCTGTTGTTTATAGACTCAAAATAAAGAGAAAATTGGGGCTTGTGTCCTTCACTGTTATCTTAGAACTGAGTCCAATAATTCTTTTTCTTTCTTTGCACTTTAAATGTATTTTTATTTCATTTTTAAAAATTGAGGCATTATTGATTTACAACATTGTATATGATTCCTAGTAGAGTATCACACCTCTCTGCTGCATGTTATTATACCAAACCCACAATCAAAACACTCATGTCACTTTACTTTCCCGTATGGTTTAAGATTCATTTATGTATTGTAGTATATCTTGATTCACTATAGTACTTATAATATAGAAGGACTTGGAGAAAGATTGCTTACACTTAAATTGTTAAAGGCTGAGTTTCATGGTCTGGTAGTAAATATATCATTGGAGGGGGTACATTCACAATAACACATAGAACATGTGACTTTCTGTTATGCATATGCAAAGACACTAAGAAAATTTGAGACTGAGCAAGATAGAAAATTAATTTTATTTTGTAAAATGTCCAAAACATGGAGCTGGAAAAGTGATGAGTTAAATTTTTTTACGATGCTACTAGATAACAACAATCCCTTCAAAATACAGAAAAAGTTCCTTACGTGTTAAGTGACCCATCATTAAAATAACAAAGCAGATGAGCTGCCAGCAGAATACAGGTGCAGTTGCTCATTACACATTTACATTAAACCAATTAATTGTGTGAGATCTATAGTGTAGTCTTTGAAACAAAAAGATGGAAAGGAGCAGCTGTTTTAAAAGTTTCCATTTTTGGCAGAAATTATTTCCAAAAACAATTAAGTTGAAGTTTTTTGAACGAATTGACTCA
Organism: Uropsilus gracilis; assembly: GCA_004024945.1. Classification (NCBI taxonomy): domain Eukaryota; kingdom Metazoa; phylum Chordata; class Mammalia; order Eulipotyphla; family Talpidae; genus Uropsilus; species Uropsilus gracilis. The sequence continues at coordinate 22,138 of PVHY01001903.1, read as the reverse complement.
GTCCTTACTCAACATAGATGTGCACCAATGAGTTAGCACCAACTGGAACATTGTCAAATGATGTGTCAGACTTTGTAGTGATAAGGATGGATATAATTTTTGCCTATTTTTTTACTTTACATGTCCAACTTTAAGAATTAAGTCCTAACTCTGGGCATGGAGATGAAGAAGAATATGTGACTTGGAGATTGGAGAAGTCAGAAGAGTATTTCAAGAAGTAAAAAATAGCCTTAGGAAAAAAACCTCATCCAAATAATTTAAAATGTGTTGTGAAGACATGAAAATCATTAGGGAGAGCAAAGTGGCAGCCATGATTTTTTGTTTTTTTATTCTTAGTCTAGTAAGTTACTAGCGCTTCTAGCCACTGAGGCACCGTTAAAGAAACAGTGTGCCCAGCGTCTGATTTAGGCTGCTAAATCCTTCTGACTCGCTGTGTCAATGACGTCCCCAAAAGAGTCAATTTCCTTCCACTTATGTTAACATCCATAGCCTAAAAGAAATGTCTCTTCACAGCTATTGAGAAATAGTTGTTTTGTTACAGAAATTAAAAAAAATTAAATACCAAATTTTAGGGATTTTTTTGGGGGGAGGGGGGTCTGGACTTTGAACATCATAGGAAGTTCTTTATTTGTTTATCTATTCCAACTCCCTCGGTGGACAGAATGAGTATCAGTGAGCTTCTAAATTTGAAAATATATTTTCACTACAGAGAGTTGTTATATTAAAGTATAAGTTGTAGTTATCAAAAGAAATGATCTTCAGTGTCCTGAGCACATTATTTTGGGGGGAGTGTGTTTTTGAATTGTTCTCGTCTAGCTAGAGTTGCACTATTCATTTAGAAATCAGCATGAATCCTGCCTTGGTTGAGTGGGGAATCAATCCTGGGAGAGTAATTGAACTGGTTACTGAGGCTGTATCCGAAGACATAACCTAGAGATATGGATTTTCTTTATGCTTTATTCTTTTAATGGTTGACATTGGTCTAGGCTTTTCGAAGAAATCAAGTCATGTTCTTTGTTTTTAGAGGCTTTTTTCTGTTGCTGGGGTACATGTGCAAAGCCCAACACTTGCAGACTCGGGCAAGGTAAACATAACCCTCTGGCCCTCCTGTACTCACAGTCTGGTGAGGGAGATACGAGATCCGAAGAAACAGTTGGTGCTGTAAAAAATGGGAGACTGTAGTAGGGCATGTAGTTGATAGGGTCGGAAGTCCTCCTGATGTAAAGAATGTCTGTGCTGACTCCTGGAGTCAGTTTGGGTCGGACAGAGGCGAGGGGGAAGAACTTAATTATCAGAGAATATTTATGTACAGACTCCGTGAGTGAGGAGCAAGGGAAGGAGACAGAGATTCACACACATCTGTGAGGACTCAAGATCTCAACTGTCAGGTTCAGTGAGTTCACATTAACAGCACCAGATTGTGTGCATTTGAATTTCTGCAGTCATTAATTCTTGCTCTTCCTTCAGTATGGCGTGAAAGTGCAAGGTGTTTACAGACCGCGTGATCCCTTCTGGGATATTTACTGGTCTTTGTAGAACCCCAGCAGGTTAAACCTTCCTTTAATCTAGCCTATGTACAAATAAGGAGTTTGGGGATTTTTTTCCCCCCATGGGTGAAGTAAATGGGATAAAAGGCATTAGTTAGGTTGGTTTCTCCAGAGCAAAAGTAGCTACAGTACTGTGAGAAAGACCCTCCAGCCATCAGCCATGGATGCTCATTGCAGGGAGGAGAGGTCTGGTGCTGGCAGATAGAGTGACCTGCACAATTATTGTGTTGCATGACACTGCATCACTTGTTTAATGTCATCTGTGCCATCACTTGTTTAATGTCATCACTTGTTTAATATCTTTCCATTGAGGATACGGGAGCAGAACCAGTTTCATTAAGTTTGAGGTTTGTGTAAATATCCGATAAATGGTAACTGTTACCTGTGAGGAGACTCAGCCCTGCATTCATTCACTCATTTTTACCCTATGATGTTATCTACGATGTATGCTCAGAGGACTTTGTCATTGACCCTGTTTCTTAGAGGTTCGGTTGTTTGGATTTCTTCCTTTGATTTTCCCAAAGCAAAATGATTGCTTATTTTTTGTTGTGTTTTTTTACTATAAAAGTATTTGTTAAAATATGTTCCAAAATCACCTGCATCAAAATTGGCAAGGAGTGGATGAAAACTGTCAATTTAGGATCCTTACTCTGGACTTGCTGGTCAGAACTCTGGGGGTAACGTGGAGGAGGAGTGTTTTCACAGGGGTTCCCAGGTGATGTCTGTGCTATTGACATTTGTCACCCATGTGAATAACATGATCTCACTCACTCCCCATTCAGTGCCCCAGTGAGGAAAGTGAAATCACTTTCCTGCAGCTCTTGTCCTCCTAGCATTCTACCACAGTTGTGGATTCTGAAGAAGCTTCTTTCCTTTACCTTAGATGGAAATAGAGCTCTTTTCTAGTTTTTGTTCATTTACATGGATTTTTCCAGGAATATGTAAGCTACAGTTAGAACTGTTTCCCTCTCTCCTAAGTCTTTTCTTATTCACATCCATTTCTCTAAAACTCAAGAGGCAGAGGCTCACATCTGTCAGCCACCAACCTTCAGTGTATTGTGGTTAATAACTCTCTCTCAAATCCTGGAGTTTGTTATTGCCTTTGGGCAATATGTTCAAGGCTCACAGTGTGAATGTTAATAACAAGGGGGGGGGAAGACTGAAAATCTGTGTGTTTTCATTCATTTCTTTAACAGCCTTGAATTGATGGCTTCCCTTCCCCCAAACCACAGCTGCTCTGACCCTGATTTAGTGTGGCTTCATCAATAGACAGCGAATGACTCATTTGTTTCCACTTTTTTTTTTTTTCACTCAGTGTTTCCAAGCAAAGGTAAATGTGGGCAGCCACTGCTGGAACATGAGGGTGCAGGAAGCATGGAGGCACAGATAGGGAGCTATAGCCCTGAATTTGCTGCAATTATTTCCCAATATATGAAGGGAAGGGGAGAAGGAACTGTGGTATGGATGTCTGCCTTTTGCTATCATGTCTGCTGCTTTTTGTGAGAGACCTCTTGATAGCAGGCATTGTAGCCCTATAACGGCCTTCAGCTTTGTTTGGATCACCACCAGCTGTGGAAAAGAATATATTTTCCTCAGGGTGAATCTAGAGAAACTACAAAATTGTGAAAGCATCCAGTTGGGAGAATATTAAACCTTGAGGTGCACTATAAAGTTTTCCGTATTAAAAATATTTCTTCTGTTAATTTGTCCCCTCTGCTTTATGGGAAGACCCACTGCCAGTGTTAATTCTGTGGGGATATGCACTAAATCCCTGTTGTAAGTCAAGTGCAGATTTGACGGGAGAGAAGTACAAGGGTGTGCTGCCTCCTTCAGCCTGGAGGGGAGGCACAACATGCCATTTAGCCTTGGAAGAAAGGCTTGCTCTGTGCCTGTACTTTTCATGCTTTGGCTTATCTCACTTTTCCTAAAAATCATTTGATTTTAACAATCAGGCATCTGAGAGAGAGATTTACTCAAGCGCATAAGCATAGTGACATAGGGTGAATAAGTGAGATTGGAGCTCAACTTTTGTCTGACTTTAAGTTTCGTTTGCTGATCAGGCCAGCCCTCAAGCCAGCCATACATTCAGTTTTGATATTAAAAGTAGCTTAAGGCAGCCCAAGGAGCAGAGGTGTTCAGCAGCATCCTAGAAGAGAGTGACAGGTGAGCTCCCCTTTATTTGTGTGCGTTCATAAATCCCAGTTGCTCTTCTCAGTGGTTACCTTCTCAGTGAAGCCTTTTCTGGCCTATTCAGAATGGCACTATACCTTGCCCTCCCCCCACTGTCCTTGCACCCTCTACCTACTTCTCTCTTCTAGTCCCTTTCCTCCTGCTATGAAGGGTTACATAAGCATGGGCATTTTATTCTGTTTTGTTCATTCCAGTCTTCCGGAATGTCCTGTGTGCCTGATGTCTAATGTGCTTTCAAGGAATGTTTGTTGAATGACTGAAGGATGCTCCCGAATCTGAGATAGACTTGGTGGAGTCAGGTTCTGACAGGTGTATCTATCTGGGAATATAATATGTCTCCTGATTTCTGAGCTACACTCCCAAGACCATCATTTTCCACCTCTGAACAAAGGTGCCTCTGCGCACCCTGCTCTTTATCTCTGAACAAACATTGTCTGTTCCAGCAGGTGTGAGAGGAGCAGCCCACATTGCCAGCTCCGCTTCTGCAGAGTCCCTTCGGCCCAGAACAATTTCAGAATGCTGTCCCATAAAGACAAACGCATCCAAAGACCTTTGTAAGTTTCTCTTCGCCTCTGCTGCATTAGCTGGAGATAAATCTATGCAGAGTTCACTGAAGGGAACAGATAACTGCATTAAGCTGTGTAATGATGAGCACTAATGGCCTGTGACAAATGGGTCTCTGTAGGCTGAGCTGCCATGCAAGGTGGGGCTTTTTCCCTTTCGATAATGGTACTAAAAATAATAATAATAACGCCACCGCCAAAGATGTGGAGAAACAACCAAGTTCAGGCCAAGTTCAAGGTGGCTTTTCTGGCATCTTTGTTGTCCCCTTTCATTTTTGGAAAGCATGTGCATCTTGACTGCAGAAGGTGCATACACCATTGTACAGTGGTGGGGGGCTAGGATGAATTTCCCGGAAATGTGGCGCCCCTTATTCCCAGTCACACCTCACTAATGGTCCATTTGTATCCCTTCTGTAGTCTATGCTCTGTCATGCACATTGTTGAGGTTTTCAGTTGCTTATGGTTGCTTTTAGACACTTACCCCTTTATCATCATGACCCATACTGAGCGATTTAATTTGCTGTGCATTTTATTTTTTGTTTCACTTACATGTCTGTCTCCTCCCTATTTGTCTTTCTCCTCTTGAACTGGTAGTCGTGGGTCATCAGTTAACTTTTTCATGTTCTTGATTGTTGTGAGGATCAGACACATATGTATGCATATGTTTTGTGAAGCATAATCAGTGACTTCATGGTACCTGTGTGGAAACTAGAACTAAGTAATTATAAGACTCCCCAAAACATGGGGTATTGAATGATCTGGTCAAGGGCTTACGAAACAAATCTATTCAGAGTACCAGTAGGACCAATATGTACTAGATTTCCAGGGTTGGTACATTTTACTCTCACAGGATTTTCTGACACCGTATTTCCTCCTTGCTCCCAGAATCTCCATGCATGATCTCCAAAATGAGAGTATCTCTGTTTGTTGCTAAACAAAACCCTGTTGTGACTCTTTCATGTAAATCCAATTCTTTATTCCCTTCTTCAAAGAAGGGAATAACTCTTTATTCCCTTCTTCCAAAGAAGGGAATAATAATCCAGCTTGAACTCTCATTTTTGTTTGTCATTTTCAGGCTTGATTCTTGAGTAAGAGGATACTTGAGCAAGAGTAAGAGCCTAAGAAAGAAAGGATCACAAAGCAAATGTGAAGACCATGATTTTGTTGCTTGAATTACTATATTTGTAAATTCTAGGATTCATTTACTTTTAAAAAATATTTTTGTTCTTATTTTTAGTGCCAATTTATTTCTTCCAGCTTCCCCACATGCACGACTTTTATAGCCCCATATAAAGTAGAGTGCTCGGCCATATTGATTTAATGGTATGTTTCAATAAATTTCTCCTGTTACAGTGCTTGCACCATACTGGGCAGCCAAGGGGGAAGCAGACAGATGTGCTGGTTAACTAATTTTAAAAAAGAAAAAATTTCATTTTCCCCATCCTTTAATGTCATAGCTGTCCTGCCAGTGACCTGGTACTGAGATGTATTAGGTTCCCCCTGACATATGTTACAGGAAGTAGTGACCTGACCTTTTAAAAATTTTATTAACATTTATAAATTTGTTTTAGTGTATTATGTTGGAAGTAATGATTTTTCTCCAGAATGGATGGGGGTGACTTGTGTACAGATTGATAGCTACGTCGTATGTCAAGCCGGTAGGCACTTTGTGGAGTACACAGATATGCTGTCATTTTGCTGTTATTCCTCTTCTTCTACCTTTAAGACAGAAACATCCAACATTTACCTTTAAAAAACACTTTTACAGACAAGTGTATCCTTACTGTTAGCTTTACATTATGTGGTACTTTTTGCTTGTAAGACATTGAGGCCTGGGCATCTGGCTGTTTGTTTCGTTCAGCCTTTCTTCAGAACCTAATGTATTCCACATGCTGTGCCAGTCACTAGGGATGGAAGAGTGATCACTCCTGTCCCTGCTCTCAAGTAACTTACAAACTGATGGCTTAGGAATCTGTGCTCAACAACCAAGCTCCTAATCAAATCTTCTCTCTCCTTCTGTTCTGTGTTCAAAGTCCATATCTGTCCTTTGATTTTCCCTTAACTGTTCTCTTATGTCTTGTATCTCCCTTGGAAATAATTCTATTAATGTATACTTTTGTCATCACTTCAAGGAAATTTTGATTGATGCAAAAATTTAAAACTCAACGGTCCCAAGTTTCATTGCCTTAGCACTACTTCCCTTTCTCTACATACCCTAAGAGATGGAGCAGCGTTGTGGACTTATAAAAGGGACACCTCACCTGTGAGAGGAAACACAGGAGCCTGTGGACTTGGCAGGCTGTCTTACTCCCCTGTTCACCGCAACAGCAATTAGATGGTGGTGAGGATGTTGATGAACATGCCCACCCATCACCAGCCTACTTCCAAATGCTTCCAAAATGTAAATTTAGCTCCTAATGTGGTGACAATGGATCGCTGTTTTATTTTATAGTAAATATTTGTTTAGTCTACAGACTGCGAAAGTGAGGCCTTGAGAACTTAAGTGTATAGACAAGTCATGGGTGTGCTGTTGTTTGTTGATGAGCTAATGTTTGTTGAATCCATCTGGAGCCCAGCGCCTTTCTAAGTCCTGTGTCACATAGTTTATTTCCTTCTTGCTTCTTGAAACCAGTATCTCATGGAACTTATCGGCCTGAATGTACTCTTTCATCCTCATGAAATGCTCTTGTTTGGTTGTTGTGTATTTAACTCTCATATTTGCATTTTTCTTTCTATATTTTAATTTTCACATTAACCGTATAACACCTAATAGTAAATATATTAGTCATAGTTCTAGGTACTTCTAGATTTTTCCAGGTTAAGCCCCCATGGTCAGAAAGATTGATTAAGAAACAGTTCTTGTTCCCCAGAAACTATTAGAGTAGATCCTTTGTAGTACTGTAAAAGGACTAAATATATAACACAGATAAACATAAGATGATGTATGATAATATTTACATAGCATGTAACAGAGTTTGTTTGATTTTAAAATATTTCTTTACTACAGAACTTTCCAGAGCATTCAGTATACAAGATTCATTGTTGAATTTCCAGAGACAACCAATGAATGGAACATTTTCTAAGCTTATGCAGAAATAAACCTATTATCCAGGAATATTTGAAGTTAGTGTTCCTTAGCACAAACTTAAAAGAGCTGATGACATGGCCAATTTTCACCATCCACCTGCCGGACAGCACTGAAAGGGACTGTGGCTTGATAACCCAGCATTCCCAGAACAGCTGCTGAGAACTTAATCCGGTTGTTCTTTAAAACCATTTCCCTGCTATGAAAGGGAGTTGCAGCCTATGAAAGAGAACCACACTGCCTCGCCACAGCCCTTACCTATGCTCAATCACTCCTAGGTGTTCTGTACATAAAACTGGCTCTTAAAAGCTTTGCCATCAGTCTCATGTAGACTAGCAGTGGTCTACATCTAGTCAATGCAAAAGGAGGCTGAAGCCTGTGTAGAAAGGCTCTGTCACTCACCTAGGATATAGAACTAGTTAAAAGCAGAGCCTAAAAAAAAAAAAAAAAAAAAAAAAACAATTTTCCTGACTCTTCTGTTACACCATAGTGTGTCTCCGATGGCACCTGATGAGAAGTTCTCAGCTACAAATACCCAGAATTCCAACAAACCAGGCATTTATACAAAGCCCGGTCTACATAGCTTTTACAATTAGATAGCCTTAAAAAGAGTCTTCATAATCAAATGCTTTTTGTTGTTTTCCCACAAAAGACCTGAATGCACCAGCAGTTTTTGTTTGTTTTCCTTGCTAATGTCTTCTCATCTGCTACCTCTTCTATCTTAATGCACAGGGTGTCTTTATCTAAACAATCATGTTGTTTTTTAGGCACTAATGAGCGTCCCTCCTCCATGCTCCAAAAGAAACTATAGTGACTCACTGTTCCTATCTAATGCATCATAGAAGCTCTGCATAGGTTATTTTCTGAAAGTGTGTGTGTGTGTGTGTGTGTGTGTGTGTGTGTAAGGAAGTTCAATAAATGTAAGTAGGGGGACAAACCCATAAATGTGTGAATGGAAAATAAATTGTAGGAACGAATGTCTTGCTTTTCTCATAAATGTGTTTCAGAAATGAACTGGGTCAAACGAAAACTTATGCCTGTGTTGTAGAACAACAGTTCATGGGTAACTCTAGGTTATGTTCACCATCATTTGCTAAATTTCCTGTTTTCTGAAACTTTTCTCTAACAGGTCACTCAGCAACATCATAGAAATAGCATTTCATATTTGTAAGCAGACTGTAGTTTGCTCATCTGGTTCATTTGTAAGTCAGTTGTTTGGAACTTAGAATGTGTTTTCTCACAGAAATAACCTTCTATTATCTTATTTGGTGCAAAGATCCACAAAACAGTTTTCACCCTCAGTGGCTCTAGTGCCACTATACTGTAGCTTTCTCGATTTAGCGAAAACAGAGCATATATCCTGGCAATGGACTAGAAATTGCACTTGAGATTCTTGGAGCACATCTCTTCTTCCTGAAACCAGGGAGCTGGATAAGAAGCAGACACACAGTGTGAGGATATGGGGATGGGAAGACACCTGACAACCTTCCAGTTCAGCCCTACCTTATTGTTTCAGGGAAGAATGAGATAATAAGAATAGGCTCACCATGTCTTAGAGGAGGTTCCTTAAGTAGAGGTTCTTTCCTGAAAAAAAAAAAAAAAAAAAAAAAAAAAAGGTGGTGAGGGGTATCGTTCCTGGTGGCCCCCTCTGGTATGAGAAGAAAGTCCTGACCTTCGTCAGATGGCAGTTCTGGTGTGGGCCATGGAAAGAGTAGAGCTGGGCTTGGGCATGCCAGGAAATAATAGCCTGTTGTTCAACACAACAAAATTGCTCTCCATTTCCCCCTTCTTCTTTGGACCCTATGCCATCTTCTTTTCCTGCCTCATTACTTTTTATGTGCACCCCTCTCCTTTTGCAAGTATCTCTTCTCTTTTTCTACCTCACTGGCGCTGCCAGGACACCCACCAGAACCCTCTCTTACTCAAAAAAGCCATGACTGGCGGGCATGAGGAGCAACATGAGGAGTTGGCTCTGGCAGTTGCCAAGTTGGCAGTGTTGAACGAGAGTTGCAGCCATATTTCTGCCTCTAGATAAGGAAGAGGTGCTTCTGTGACTTCCCAGCTGAGGTGTGTAGGCAGTAAGACTGCCTGAAAAATAGACCTAGCTCACCATGATCACAATGCTGGGGGAAGCCGGTGTTCAGGTGGCAGAGGGGGTCACAAGAGGTGTGGGAGAAAACCGTGCTAACTTTATGGCTAATTTAGGGGATGAATGGATTGTGCTCATGGGGCAGAAGGTTGAGCAGAAACCTCCATGCTTTTCTGATGAATCAGTTTGTGAGTTAGTGATAAATTTTGGAAATCCTGATATGGACAATTGGATTTGAGGAACCAAATAAACATTCAAACACCACAGTGAATGAAAAACCATGTTTATTAGATCATCTTTGTTTAACATACAAGAATGTGTCTTCCTTTACCCACAGTCTTCTAAATATGTTTTTAAAAGATAAGAAATTACAGTGAAATGTAATTGTGTCTATTTGGGATAGAAGAGGTTTGTGGAAGGGGAACAAGAATGGCTGGATACACAAAGTAAAATGCTTCTGAACAGCCTGGGATGATGGCATGAGAGTTCTTGGGTTCACTTAAAACTTTGAACACATAAAATTATTTATTTAAAAAAATCAAAAACTTTGAACACTTCTCAAGAAAGAGCAGTCTTATTTCTCAGGTGCACTTCAAGGATGCTGAAGAATGTCATCTCATTATGTTTTTAATATCACAATATTTTTTTTTAATTTTCTTTTTTAAATTGATTGCACATGTGTCTATTTTACATCAGTGTCTACCTTGAGGTACTCCCACCACCTTATCAACCATGAACCATCATCTTAATCTCTTGGTCCATCTTTCCCCTGACTTTAGCCCTCTACCCCCCTCTTGATCTATGTCAATCTGCTAATGGTTTTAAATTTTCCTTGTCCTGTTCTCCCCCCTCCCCCATATCCCACATATAAGTGAGATCATTCAGTATTTCTCTTTATCTTTCTGGATTATTTATGCTAACATGATTCCTTCTAGATCCATCCATGTTATCACAAATATATGGAAACAACCCAAATGCCTCAAAACAGATGAATGGATCAGAAAGTTGTGGTATATGTACACAGTGGGATATTATTCATCAATCAAAAATGACGAAATATTTTATTTTCATGTAGTCATTTTCTTTGCCCAGTTTAGTGTTGTAACTTAAGCAGGGGTGGGGGTGAGGGGGCAGTAAGAATGCTTGGTTTTTTTTTTAAAGACTGAAGTGTCTGATGATACTTTGGTAAATTTCCTAGTAATACCAGTTTAGGACTGTATAATCCATGACTGATTTTAGTGGTGAACATTAAAATTGCAAATGACTAGTTCAAGTAGGTGTTTCTTGGTGATTTTGCATGAGGTTCAAAGCTAGACATCTACATTGCTAAGTGAAACGTGCCTGTAGTATCTGATGAACTTCTCACGGGTTTCAGAGTCTTTGTCGTCACTTGTAGATCGAGATTCAAACCTGACCAGCTCTATGACTTTGGGCAGTTTCTTTAATCAGCTGAACTAGTTTTCCTCACCTGTAAAGTGGAGCCAATAATAACCTGCTGGCAGTGTTGTTCTAAGTGTCAACTCAGATGATATATGGGAAAGGCCCTGGCAGTTACAACAGCCCAACAAATGTTTGGTTTGTTTCAGTTCGATTCCATTTCTGATTGTATGCTCTTGACCTATTGCTAACAAGCATTAACAAGAGAAATAACAGCATGGTCTAGCTGGGGGGTATTTGTTGAAACACCACCAGTGAGAGGTAACCTGAACCACTGCTTTGCCTCTCTCGGTAACCAGAGTCCCTAGCATGTTCTGCTTTATTTCCTAGGTTCCCTGATTCTGTGTCTTTCTTGTTGTGTAACTTATTATTACTAATGGGGAGCTCACACAGTGTCTGTGAAGTACTGCCTGGACTTGGAAATCCCAGCCGGTGAACTGAGTTGATGGAACTGGAGATTTTCTTCTTGTACATACCTCCGTGGCAGCACAGTGATGGGATTTTGGCTTATATTTTAAAAATATTTATTTAGCTTTTGTCGTGAACCCTGAAGTAGTGCCTGATCTCATGGTTTTTAGCATTCTAACAAGCGAGTTGGACATTAGGCCAATTACAGTCCTTCAGGTGTATAGTAAACACTATGGAGAGGAACAAAAGCTCAAAATGGAACATGGGGTATGATGCCTTTTCATACAGGATACTCAGAGCTCAGTGAGAGAAAATGGTGAGTAAACCATGAACCTTCTAGAAGAGTTTTCCAGGAAGCAGAAATGCCAAACACAGAGTCCAGAATGACTGAAGTCAAGTGAGCCAGGAAGGAAGTATGTCAAAAATGATGATGATGATGATGATGATGATGATGATGATGATGATGATGATGATGAGATGCTAGAGACAATATGGTCTCATTACCATTTTGATAGTAGTCAGGACTGTGGGTTTTCTATCAGTGAGATGGGAAGCTAGGATAATAGCTTAATCTAGTTTAACTTGCTGACAGGATAACTGGGCTGCCATAGAAAGATGTACAACGGGAGAGCAAAAGTCATAGCTGAGATGTGAAAGCCTTTGTGATAATGGGTGAGTGATGATGACCTGAATTAGGTGGAGCAGTGGAAGCAGGTCAGATACACTAAGGGGGTAAAAATGGTTGTGGCATGGAATTCCTGGCTGGGAAGCTGGCATCTGAAGCTCACTGGGCCCTTTCCAACATTAGGTTCAAGCGAAGAAGGCATTGGGTATGACCGGGAAGTACCATATCTGACTCCAAATCCCTGGAACATTGGCATTGCTTATTTAGTTGGTGCTTGTGAATCCTGGGTCTTTTTTTGTTTGTTTTCCTCTTCTCATCCTCCTTTTCAGTTCTTCCTTTGAACTCTTGAATGTTAATGATCGGATTTGTCTCTCCTACTCTTTTCTCCTGTGAATGTTCATTCTTCATTCTTGTCTCCATTTTTTCTTTCTTTTGAAAAGTTCTACTGAAAGTTCCTGTGTCTGCCACAACTGAAAGTTCCTGTGGTTGCTCATTCTGACCCCCCACATTATTGCCTTGTCTGGCTGCTTTTTAATAGCCCTCCGTTCCAAATTTCTCCCCCGTCTGCAGACTTCTGACTTCACTCTGGCACCTGGCTCTGCCTGAGCTTCCATTTGCTATTTGATTTACTGCTTCCTGTGATCTCTGACTTGCTTGGAGACAAATCACAAAAACAATGTAGCCACAGCCACTCTTGTTGCCTTCTGTTATATGTTGGGGACTGTTCTGCTGGCAATCTTCTGAAGTGTGATTTTGAATCATGACTAGGATCCTTTGACATTGATACTCCCCTTGTTCTTTATCGCTGCATTGCATCATTTTATAATTTCTCGGCAACTGTTAGAACTGACCAGCACATTCATTATCATTCTTGTTGTTGAAGTACTCACAGTCCTGTGGGGAGTGTTGGTACAGCCCTGAATAAGGAGGAACAGATGCTGGGGTAGCATGAGACCTGACCCCCCAGGGACCCACAGACACTTTCTCAAGTGAAGTCCAAGGGTGGCATGGAATTGGTGTCACTCTCAAGCTCTGCTGAGTTTAAATCTGCCAAGGGGAAAATGTAGAGTTGTGACTTGCCTTCAATGATTAAAAGTCACACGATGAATGAAGAAAGAAAATCCTGAAAGTATTGGTGGCTAGAAAATCTTTTACAGTCAAAGCTGTACCAGGAGCAATTGCATGGAACGCTAGAAACTGGAGCTGGAAATGAGAGTGGATTACATATAATGCAAAAGACAAATGCATACACATGCCCTGCCCAATGGGCTTTTAATAGAAGACAACCCGATTAAGACAAAATACCCAGTAATGAAGGCATGTCTGGAGTGGGCGGGGGCTTGCTAAATTCTTCATGCTTCTGTGCACGGAGTCTGTTTTGAATTCTATTACAAATAATTACATTGTGTTTAAGGTATGAGTTTTTATCATCTGGTTACTTGAAGGTGACAGATGACTAAGGGAGTTTGTGTGTTTAACCTCATGAAGTGGTTATATGCCATTTATGTGCCTGGCGTCCAATGTTTGCTTTCTAATATTTCTGTGTGTTAACCCAGATGCCTCCCTTTATTGCTGCCATTTTGCAATGAATGTTCTCTGCATTTTTATGAAGAGCCTATTAGCAGCCTAGGCTTGATTTAAAGAATTTCCCTTGTTCATGAATACAGTTCATCTCTGTGAATGAATTTAGCACTTTAATGCTATTTATTTACTCCACACCATAAAATGTAATATAATAAATAATAGGTCCCTTGGGCTGGTGGTGAAATCAGTGATCATCCTCTCAGCAGGAAGACGAACACAACTTGAGTGGAGAAATAATGATCAAAATTCACCACACTCTCTGGGTTGCCATTTATATACCTGCATCTAATAAAGGCAGAATTACAATGCTTAACATTATGCTTAGTACTGGCATCTGAATGTAATGAGACCAGGAGAAGGTAGGAGTCAGTCATGTTAGGAACACTTTAGAAATTTCAATGGCTCCAAATTAGCAATTCAAGCAAGAAAACACTCTTAAAAGTATACAGCATCCAATTTCTCTACTGAATAAATGCTAGCCTCCTGTTTTTTTACCATTTCACCTAGGAAAAATCCTTGGATCTTTCTTTGGGGAGGAGGCAGGAAGAGTAGGGGATCATTGCTTTATATAGATATCTTTATTATCACTTTGGCAGTTCCCAAGATGACCCGAGCTGTCAGATACCGATAAATGAGATCTCAGAACCTCAGTGTGGTTATTAAGTCACCAAGCCACTCTCTTCCACGGTTGAAGTTTAGAATGAGTTAATATATGAATGTTTGAAGCTCTATATACATTTTTGCTTCATTATATACCGAGATTATTCAGGTCATTATTATTATTATTATTATTGGGTTATTGTTGTTTTTATTTCCCCCCCTGCAATAATTTTTTCTTGAAATCAGGCACACATTTGCCTATAGGAACTTGATTGATGACCTGGTTGAGTGACTTAGGCAGACACAGGGACTTGCATGAACTGAGGACTTTTTTTCCCCTCTGAAGGGGCCAATCTGCACACAGGTCTGGCTAAATTGTTGTCAATTGTAATCCAGCCCCATGGTGTCTGATTGTCTAAATCTGAGAAACACAAAATTCTGAGACTTTAGGTTTTCATGTGACAGTCTCATATAATAAATTGTCTTCTGATTTTTAAAAACTAAATACTGTAGTCTCAGATATCAAATACATCACTCTCTGGCTTTGACTTATAGACTGCCAGTTTGATAATTCTGCCTTCACTGGTAAGTCCATGAATTGGTCGTTTAATCAAGGATCTGTTGCACCAACTATTAGGGTTATGTACCTCCATTTTGTTATTACCTAACCTGGTGTCTTCACCTCAGGATCCAGTGCTGGGTTTTCCTTTAAATAAAATCTCTCAAGCTTTTTAACATCCTTAAAGGAAGTATACAGAATGAAAATACATATTGTGTAGCAGTAGTAGTATCTTTACTTCAGTAAACAAAAGTTTCATTTCATTGCATTTTTATTTTTCAAATTTTAAAAGTCAAACCTTGTAATAGGATATCACAATTCTCTTTTATTGAATATTTATATGGGAATGCATGGTTGTATTTGTATGTGGAAATAGAGAGTTTGCTAAGGTGTAACTTTATGGCAATAGAATCATGGACAAATGATTTGGTGGTTGGGTTTTGCTACTGGCAGATGGTAAACAGAGACACCACCCAACTTGAGCATCAAGGGTATGTTTATTCTTTTTAAGAAAATGCATATCAAAGGATTTGCTCATTTCATTCAAAGACATTTGCCAAAGTCATATTTTTATTATTTATTATATGATATTCAGGAGAGTTCATATTTATTTGTGCCTACAGTCCATCCAGTGTTTTTGCAATACATGGTATTTGTTTCACATCAGCTAAACACAGAAGAGTATGTATGGAATAGTACCTAAGTCTATGAGGACTTATTATTTTCCTTATTCTATTTGAATTTTTGTGAATTCACCTTCAGATACTCAGGTTATTCTCAAACTAGACAGTGCATTATAAAATCATACTTTAGGTTGTGGATAAAGCTGTGATTCCTTATCAGGGGGGAGTTGACTTTATTCTGAAAAATTCTGAGGGCTGATTTACTAGTTGTCTGCTTCTAGTGTGGACAAATCATTCTGCTTTGTAGACTATTCAATTTAGAGCAGACTGTATTCCTGATGGTCTGCCCAAGATGAATAGCCTAGACTGTATCTCCAGATAATGCGGCAGGAGCAGAACACAGCATAAAGCAAGCCTCTGGGGAGAGACTTCAGAAAGCACAATTGTGATTTGGGTGCCTGGGAGTTCAATACTAGTTCCTCTGCTGAACATCTTCAATTAATAGATTGAAAGGAACTCTCCCTCGTCGTTTTTACTTCGAATTGCAACATTTCTTGGTTCTCTGGCTAATTTCTGCCTTGTGTCTTATGTGTACTTGTGCTATGAATAAAGAATGTTTCGTTTCTATTTGAAAAGCTTGCCTAGAGCATGAGCCTACAGCTTTGAAGGGAAACATGAGCCAACTAGACTAGCTAATGAGAGTCTGTCAAGCAGAAGTCCCCTGGATCGCTGGGTTGAGAGGTGCAATCTTCATGTTAAAAAATAATTCATTGAGTGCCCATCATCTATCAGGCTGAAAAGGATTCTTATCTGATCACCCTTGTGCCTTCTGCCTCAGCTAACACAGCTGGAAGGGACTCTTGTCTAATCACCTTTGTGCCTTCCACCTCAGTTAGTCCAATATACTACACTGCATTCAATGGTCTAAAGTTTATTTTCAACTGAGTGAGAGAGACTGGGTGATTGGGTATGCCCAATTTGGTCAGTACCACAGAGCAGATCTAATCCTTTTATGATGCCCCTTAAAAATATTTGTCACTCGGTATATTTCCAGGCTAAGTTGCTCTAGTTCTTCAATAGTTATTTTCCCTGCAGAGTGGGATTACCCTGCTTTGGTGCTTCTCTGGTACATTTTTGTCCCTTCTCATGTGAATGCAGTATTTGTGATGAGGTCTTTCTTACACAAAGGGGGGCCCATATTATGTGTGATTTAATAATTTCCCTTGAGGCATTTCATGAACCATCATTCACCTTCACCTTTTTTTTTTTCTCCAAGTCAGTCTCTTTCATTAAGTAAATATATTCATAAGATTTTTTAAATCGATGTGATATTCAGGTCTCTCTCTGTCCTCAATCTATTTAGTTTCCTATTTCTGTGGTAATTTTCATTGTTGAAAAGATTGTCAGTAATTAAGACCTTTTATTTTCAGTAGAAAGTCTTCCCTGTAGATTATAAAAGACAGTTTTTAAAAATTAAGGGAACAATAGTTTACCATTTTGTTAATGATTTGCCACATTGTTAATATTTATTATATATGCATATTATAAGCCTTTTTTAAAAAATTAAGGCAACAATAACTTACCACATTGTTAATCATTTAGGGGCATCATTTTACATCTTTGGATGAATTTCATCATACTCACCACTTAAACACACATAATCGTTTACCATAGACCACAGGACCCCTCTTCCTGTAGTGCTATACCATCCTTCTACTGCCTCTAATCTGTGGAAACATTTCTAGGGTTTTTTTTTTTTTGGTCTTGTCAGTTCCTTTGATTCTTTGTAGTTCACGTATGCATTCAATCATCCTGTATTTGTCTTTTTTCCTTCTGACTTATTTCACTTATCATAATCCCCTCCACATCTATTCACAGTATTGAAAATTATAAGTTTTCATCTTTTATTTTTAATCAGTGCATAGTATTCCATTGTGTATATATACCACCTCTTCTTATTGCATCCCTCTCTTGTTGGGCCATTAGGTTATTCTATAACTTATCTGTTGTAAATAATGTAATGAACATAGAAACGCATATTTCCATTACTGCTTTTGCGTTCTTCCAGTAGCTATCTAGGAGTGGAATTGCTGGGTATTTCTAATTGCATGGTATATCTGTGTTTAAAATTTTAAGGATCTCTATACTGTTTTCACTAAGGTCCAGATCAGTCTCCAGCCCACCAATAACATATAGAGTCCCTTTTCTCCACTTTCTTGCCAATAAATAAGCCATTCTCACAGATGTGTGGTAGTGTCTCACAACCGTTTTTACTTGCATTTCCTTGATAAGTCATGCAGAACATTTTTTCATGAGCCTATTGGGTATCTGTATGTCATCTTTGGAGACATGTCTAACTCTTCTGTCCATTTTCTTGATTGGATAATTTGTTTTCTTTTTGTTGAGTTATATGAGTTCTTTGTAGATCTTGGTTATTAGCTCCTTTGTAAAATTAGCAAGTATTTTCTTCCATTCCGTAGGATGTCTTAATAAAAGATTTTAAAAATGTCACACACAATTATCACTTGGGAATTCAGAATTAGAGAAGGAGGAGACAATATGATGTGATCAGTCTCCAATGTTTGGCGTTCTGTCCCCCCTTTATTCTAACAGCCATTCATGTTGGTACCGATAACATCTGTGTTGTCCCTATGAGTGTTATTCTCTTTTATGTGAGGTCCCTATTTCCAATGCATGAAATAAAACTGGTTTTGTAATTCTTAATGTTTCCCTTGTCTCTCAATTTTAACTTCAAGAGGAACAAATTAGAACATTCTTGTTGACATCTTTGTTATGATTAAACTGTATTGCTATTTCTAAGAACAAATGACAAATCCCCATGTCTTTGCCATTCTACAATTTCTACCAAATCCAGGGGTCAAAGTGCCCTACCCAGGTGATTTACTATGCTTCAGTTTCTCTATGATTTCATCTGTAGCCACTTCCATCTTTGTCAGGACTGATCTTCCCACAGGGATATGTAGTAGAATTTCTCATGTGTCACATGTATTACATGCATTAAAGAAAGTGACTGTGATTGAGGTTATCAGCCATAAGAATAAAATTCCAGAGCTTCAATTTAGAATTACAGGCTTGCATTATAAAGTTTCTTTTCTATTTTTGCTTTCCACCTATCATGCAGTTTTGTTAAACCTTTAGTCTAACAGTATATAATTATGAAATGTTCACTACATGCAAAGAACTGTGGTAAACACCTGACAATTACAGAGACCGATGATAGCTCTTTTATTTTTCCTGCCTCCAAATTCATCCATGAAAACAATCATTCTTAATTTCTTCCCTTTCTGGTAAATAGCATCAAAATAGGGTGCTTTGTTTTTTTCCTGTTTGTTTTGACTAAAGATTTTGTGTATTTTGATTAAATTTTAATCATAAATAGCTAGATATATTTTAGAGAGCTGCTCCCACTTTGTTAATTGGGATATTAATTAAATGTTACAGAATGTATTCAATAGTATGCTAGGCTTATAGGCCTCACTATAATTTTACCATAAATTTTCATCCTCTATTTTAAATAAGCTTCTATTTTCTCCTATAATTGTTCAAGTTGAAAATTGATTTTTTTTAAAAATAGTGAACTTTTGTATGGAAATTATGCTATTTTCTACATACATATTATCCTAAAATATCTAAATAATATTGTTGCATGTTATAAATATAAAGAGCCTTTTCAGATTTAATCCCATCTATAGCAAATTTCCTGGACTATTTTGTAATGTCATAGATAGATGACTTTTTATTCCACAGATTATGCTTTTAAAACATGGGGAAATCTTATCTAACCAATTGAAATCCTCATTTGGATAAGAACTTAAGCAAGGTTCAGTAATTCTCAATTTCCCCACTTTGCTTGCAAAACACAGTGTAAGTACAGAATTACCCTCTTCACAGCTTATTACACCGTGTGTTCACTCACAGAGAAATCACTTAATACAATTTACCTCCCAACTGTTTGCCTCATGCTGACCCCGTTATTAAAAGAACTGATATTTCAAGGTTATGTTTATTTTGAAATTATCAATAATTGTGTGTGTGTGTGTGTGTGTGTGTGTGTAGTCCCACACCTGGTCTCAGTCTCCTTTTGTTTCCTTCCTTGTAATTTTCCACATTCTATCACCAACCAACTCTTCCTGGTCCCTAGGCCCTTTGTCTTCCCTCCTAGTTGATCTCAGTTACTTCTTGCATGGAGATGTTTTAACTTTGTATTTTTCATTGGTTATGCTCTTATATCCAAAGTCACCTCTGTGCCATCCCTAGTTTCATGACTTAACTGCTTGTCTTGGAGTGTGTTTGTCAACACTCCCAGCATTGAGAAAATGCAACCTGTTTTTACTCCCTGGCCCTGACTCCCCTCTCATAAGATGTGCTTGGGGATGAATTATTAAGTGGAAAGCAACCATGTCATTCAGAAAATCTGAGAAAATGTTATTTTCCTAATTTCACAAAGAATTTTCTTCAGGAGCATCTGTTCCAATTATGTTTTTTTAACTCCTTTTCCTTACAGGCTTTTGAGGACTAGTGCAGTGGTTAACTTCTCTGTCTTCAAACTGATGGTGATCAATTATCTTTCCTCCTATGCCGTTCACGCTCCATGGTCTCTGAGATTCCTTCTCACTGGCTTGTATCACCAAGGAGCCTCTCAGAACTGGACCCTGGCCCTGAGGTTCTCAGAGCTCCTGTACCACCAGGTGCTGAATTGTGTCAAGTGTTGTCCCTGGGGAAAATGTTTAAATTCCTGGAGTCCACCCATTTCCTTCTCTAGTGTATAGACATATTAAACACAGTGCTTTGTAATCAGTTGATGTCAGTACAATATTTGCTGCAGGCTTTTTTTCCCCTCCTCTTAGGTTGTGTATTTTCTCACTGCACTGAATTTTGTAGACCTGTGATACTAAAAGATCACTCAGAAATGACTGTAGGTGTTCAGCTATGTAGTGCAACTTTAGTTTGCTAATTGCAATCAGAGTACATGAGTAAATAGAAATGCAAGCTTAGAATGGTTAATGAGTCACAGCATCTTATTTTTATTGTTTTTTTTTAAGCATAAATCAACAACTAGGTGACAACTTTTTTATTTGTTTAATGAATGAATTTTCTCCCATCCCAGGAGCCACCTATATTTGTGAGCATAATTCCTGTGAATAAGAGACTAAAGAAATCTTGGTTTAACATTTGAAGAAAGATTGGATGTTCCTGCTTCCTTCTCAGACAAGATGGTGATCGATGGCTTTGATATCAAATTCTTGACTGAAATAAATTTTGTCTCCATTTGAGAGAAAATAGTGATAACACAAGTCCTGCCTGCCAACCAACTCAGGCATATGGGACTTTATTTTTTTTCATCCTGTCTTTATTCATTTACTTGTACCCTAGAATGAAAATCTCACATTTTCTCCTAACATTGATTTAACAGTGTGGCATCTGCTTAAAAATAGCTGAAATAAAGAATATAGCACATTCTACTGAAGGAGGAGGCCAGCAGTTTATACATGCTTGGTCTAATGCATTCCTCACCTTACATTAATCTCTAGGAAAGCTATAGGAAGGAAATACATTCCCCCGATACCCCAGGATGTAAAATGGATCTAAACCAATTACATTTTGCAGTTCTTGGAGCAGTCTCAGGAATACTGACCCTTCTGACTTCATTTTCAGGCAAGAACTCTCCACCCCCTCCTTGCAAGGAAAAATAATTGAGCTGGGTTCCTGGCAAGAAGCAAATCTGGGTTTTCAAAGAATAATTTTGCTAGGACCTATGGAGCCAAATCACCTTTAAAACACGCCAAAGGTAGTTATTTAAATACATTTAAGCCTCTAATCACAGAGGTCTTTGATGAACTTTTCCCACTTTAAATACATCAAAGTAGGTAAAGAGAGTGGAGAAAGCCATTAGAAAATCATTATAATAAACACTAATATTGATCTACTTCTCTCCTTTGGAACCTCCCCTCTCCTGTTGGAAGCGATTCAGATGGGCTTTATAGAGTGAAATAGACCAATTCACAGCCCATCAAAAAAGAAATTTAAGTGATCTAAATAAAATTTAGGATTTCAGAGAACCTGATCAGGAGTAGGACCTTTTCAGCTGTGACTTTCAAGTTGAACCTTTTCAATGGTAAATAGCCTCTTGCTTATGCCTGTGTGTTTTGGCTTAAAAAAAAAAATCAATCTCTGAGAAAATGGGCTTCCATCTTCCTTTCAGCCCCGTCTGCTTTGATGATTGATGTTAATTCAGTAAGCTGCTGACCCAAGAAAAAAGAATTGTTTGTGCTGTTGTTTTGAATAAATAAACTTTACAAAGAATCAATGGCTGTAGCTTAGAGAAATTAGATAGCAGAGAGCATAAAGTCTCTCTGTAGTGTTTCTCATGTAAATAAAGCCAGGAAAGGGCATTGCAGCACCCTATCTTCTGGAATGATGGAAACCTGCTTCGAATGGGATTTTTTTTTTAATTTAAAAGGAAATGTTCTCTGTATCTGTAGTGAGAAGTCTGTACTTATGACAAAAGAGGACACTTAATTATTCCCGTGACACTACCAAACTGGCAGAAACAAAGCAAGTTTCCTTACTCCCAGGCCTGAGGCTTGCATCCAGTATTGTTAGCATGCTTTGTTCCCACTGTAGTTTGGATAAACAGATCCAGAGGTTTTATTTAGTTTTAAAATTGAATGACAATGTGGTTTGCTGGACTCAGAGAGTTTACCCTCTGATTGTCTGATCCAACTGGCTGTTGATTGACCAACTCTTGCAAGAGTTACTTTGCTTTTCTGTGCCATTGTCCTTTCCCTGAACCAGACCTCAGAGGTT